>VYVB01000610.1:0-105861 GCA_009761775.1 Ficus carica
CCTTAAAAAAGGCTCTTTATGGCCTAAAACAAGCGCCACAGGCTTGGCACGTACAATGAGCTTCGACAATTTTTATTTTTCATTGGGTTTGTTAACTCTAAATTCGATACTTCTTTATTCATCTACAAACAAATGTCTTTTACCCTTTTTTTTCAATTAGTTTATGTAGATGACATCATTATTACCGGCAGTGATAATGGACTCTTAAATCAGTTTGTTACCTAATTGGCCACACGATTTTCTCTTAAAGATCTTGGAGCCCTGTCCTATTTCTGGGTGTTGAAGTGCTTCTAACCGAGAATGGTGTTTTTCTATGTCAACATAAATATATCCAAGATCTTCTTGACAAAGCAAAGATGTCTCAATCAAAAGAAGTCCATGCTCCGATGTGTCTAAATAACGTACCTGCTCTCCCCGATGGGACGTCTCTTACCGTTGTCACTGAATATCGCTCCATGGTTGATGGTCTCCAATATTTATCACTCACTCGTCCTAATGTGGCTTTTACGGTAAACAAGTTATCACAATTTATGCACCGGCCTATGACAAAACATTGGTCTTCAGTTAAGCGTCTCCTTCGCTATCTTCGAGGTACAATTCATCACGGTCTCTACTTTCAACACAATTCCTCACTTTCGCTTCATGCATTTTCAGATGCAGATTGGGCGGGAAATATTGATGTTCGTACTTCTAACCCGTGCTTACATTCTTTTCCTTGGTTCCAATGCTATCTCATGGAGTTCGAAAAAACAACGTTCTGTTGCTCAGTCATCTACTGAAGCCGAGTATCGTGTAGTGCTACCATTACTACCGAAGTCATACGGACAAAGTTACCTCTTACACCTGCATTTGATTTGATACGAACCACGCCAACTTGTGACGAAACCCGTAATCAAATTAGTCTCCAAGATCGAATTCTAAACGGATTTGAATGGAACCGCGACCCGATGCCTAACAAGAAGCACGAACCTTGGTATGTGAGGACGCCACAATCAGTTATGGAATGACTGATTGATAAGTCGTATGAACGCCACGGATTTCTCCGATAAGTTCAAAAAGTTCGTCGAAGAACTAGAGAGAATTAAGTCTCAAAATTTTTTTCATAAAACTGATCTGCCTTGAGAATTCCGTACAGTACATATTTATAGGAGGATTTTCCATCCCTAATTGCCCTAGAAAATTCGGCAACTATCTAACCCAAAAAGGAAATATCCCATCTGAAGTAATAAAGACAAAACAAAAAAAAGGAAAGTTCCCTAAATGGCTGAAAAGCCTTACAATATTCTAAAATAAAAGACATTAAATAATAGATCAGTCAATAACTTATTCTTGTCGCCAGCTGCTGCCTCAAAACGGGAAAGTTCTCAAAACGGAAAAAAAATGACAGCTAGTGATCTTGCTAACGTAATTACTCGGTCTCTTCTATTGCTTGAATTACACATTTGTTGGGCTGGTTGTCGCTTATAATTCCCTCGATGGGCCTCCACGCAATAGTTTGAGACCAACTTGCTCGAATCAGCCCCGTAAGTGCGTCTTTGAATTTCTTCGCGCGAGCCCTCGTAACCGGACCAATGGGAACTAGAACTGGATCTGAATACGTCTCATCCCACGTGCTCTTGCCTGTGACGACGTTCTCATCATTCCCCTCCTCTTGAGAAGGATTTGTCCTCAAATCATCGCCTGCATCAAATGGACTTAGATCAGAAACGTTAAAGGTAGCACTTACACCATACTCACCTGGTAGGTCTAACTTGTACGCATTATCATTGATCCTTTCAAGGATTTGAAAAGGACCGTCCCCTCTAGGAAACAACTTAGACTTTCTTTGGTCTGGAAATCGTTCTTTGCGGAAGTGCAACCACACCCAATCGCCGGGCTCGAAGAGGAGCTTGTGACGCCCTTTATTGGCTTGTTTGGCATATTGCTTGGTCCTTCGCTCAATGTTGAGTCTTGTCTTCTCGTGTATCTGCTTAACAAGTTTAGCTTTCTTTTTTCCATCTAAATTCACACGCGCAGACAAAGGTAATGGCATTAAATCCAAAGGGGTTAAAGGATTAAAACCATAAACAATTTAAAACGGTGAAAATTGAGTAGCAGAATGTACAGAGCGATTATAAGCAAACTCGACATGTGGTAAACATTCCTCCCAAGTTTTGATGTTCTTTTTAATGATAGCCCGCAACAAGGTAGACAATGTCCTATTCACAACTTCTGTTTGACCATCGGTTTGAGGGTGACAAGTAGTCGAAAACAACAACTTAGTCCCTAACTTAGCCCACAAAGTCTTCCAAAAGTAGCTTAAGAACTTGGCGTCCCTATCAGAAACAATTGTCCTAGGCATACCATGAAGTCTCACAATTTCCCTAAAGAACAAGTCAGCAACATTGGAAGCATCATCTGTCTTGTGGCATGCGATAAAATGTGCCATCTTGGAAAACCTATCCACGACCACAAACACCGAATCCCTTCCGCGTTTAGACCTAGGCAAACCTAACACAAAGTCCATTGAGATATCAGTCCAAGGTTCACTAGGGATTGGCAAAGGGGTGTACAAACCGTGGGGCTGCACTCTCGATTTAGCCTGCCTACAAGTTACACATCTATCACAAAGCCTCTCAACATCGCGTCTCATATGCGGCCAAAAGAAATGTTCTTGTAAAACAGCTAGGGTCTTGGCAACTCCAAAATGTCCCATTAAACCTCCCCCATGGGATTCTCTCACTAACAAATCTCTTATCGAACAATTAGGCACACACAATTTATTCTCCCGAAACAAGTATCCCTCATGCCTAAAGTACTTACCACTAGCGAATTTCTCACAAGCTTGATACTCAACACTAAAGTCACGATCATCAGCATATAATTCCTTGATATGTTCAAAACCCAGCAGTTTAGAATCAAGAGTTGAGATTAACGCGTACCTGCGAGAGAGCGCATCCGCAACGACATTTTCCTTACCTTGTTTGTAGCGAATGACATACGGAAATGTCTCTATGAATTCTACCCAACGAGCATGCCTTTTGTTCAGCTTATGTTGGCTCTTCAAATGTTTCAAGGACTCGTGGTCGGTGTGAATCACGAATTCCTTAGGCCATAGGTAGTGCTGCCACGTCTCTAACGCCCGAACCAACGCATACAACTCTTTATCATAGGTTGGGTAATTAAGAGCTGCTCCGTTCAGCTTCTCGCTGAAATATGCTATTGGTCGCCTATCCTGCATCAAAACGGCACCAATTCCAACACCTGAAGCATCACATTCAATTTCAAAAGTTTTGGAAAAATTAGGTAAAGATAACAATGGAGCATTGGTCAACTTATCCTTGATTAATTGGAATGCCCTTTCTTGCTCCTCTCCCCATCTAAACCCAACGTCCTTCTTGATTACTTCAGTCAGTGGTGCGGCTAAAGTACTGAAATCTTTCACAAACCGCCGGTAAAAACTAGCAAGTCCATGAAAACTCCGTACGTTACCCACACTAGTAGGGCTCGGCCACTCCCGGATGGCTCGCACCTTCTCTTCATCGACCTGTATACCTTCAGCACTAACAACAAAGCCAAGAAATACAAGCTTATCTGTACAAAAAGTACACTTCTTAAGGTTAGCATACAATTTTTCCGTTCTAAGCACATCCAAAACAGACTTCAAATGCGCTACATGTTGGGTCAAATCCTTGCTATAAATTAGTATATCATCAAAATACACAACGACAAACCTGCCAATAAATGCTCGTAAAACATGGTTCATTAGACGCATAAACGTGCTAGGTGCATTGGTTAAGCCAAAAGGCATTACTAACCACTCATATAAACCTTGTTTTGTTTTAAAGGCTGTCTTCCACTCGTCTCCCGCTTTCATGCGAATTTGATGATACCCACTTTTCAGATCAATTTTCGAGAACACTGAAGCACCATGTAATTCATCCAACATATCATCTAATCGAGGTATAGGATGGCGATACTTTACCGTGATATTATTAATGACTCTGCAATCCACGCACATCCTCCATGTCCCATCTTTCTTGGGCACAAGTAAAACCGGAACGGCGCACGGGCTCATACTTTCTCTCACATGCCCCTTTTTTATCAACTCACTAACCTGCCTTTGAAGCTCCTTTGTCTCCTCGGGATTGCTTCTATAAGCTGGTCGGTTTGGAATTGAAGCGCCTGGCACGAAATCTATTTGATGTTCTATTCCTCGAATTGGTGGTAAACCATCAGGCACCTCGTCCGGAAATACATCCTCGAAATCCTGCAATAAAGAAACAACAGAACTATGCGATGCAGGGTCAAGATCATTATTGTTTAAAAGTGCCTCCTTGTACAAAAGTACAATCATCGGCTGATTTAAGAACATCGCCCTTCTGATCTCACCACTTCTCGCATAAAAGTTTGTTTTTCTCTCTACTTTTCTCTCATGGGCTTGTTGTGTATTCTTTTCAGTTCCTTCAATTTTCTCTCCCTTTTTCTCTTTTCTTTCCTTTTTCTCGGCCATCTCTTCTTTCTTTCTCTCACTGGCCGAACTCTCTCTCTGCACTCCCACTCTTGATTTTTCATCACTCGTTTTCTTTTTCTCACTTTCTCGCTGTAAGCTCACTTGGTCTTCATAGACCTGTTTCGGTGTTAACGGCACAAGAGTGATCGTTCTTTGGTTGTGAACGAACGAGTATTTGTTTGTGAAGCCATCGTGTTTAACTCGTCGATCAAATTGCCATGGTCGACCTAGTAACAAGTGTCCAGCTTGCATCGGAACCACATCGCACAACACTTCATCTTCATATCTTCCAATGCGAAAAGAAACTAACACTTGTCTTGTCACTCTGACCTCCCCACTATTATTCAACCACTGCAATTTATAAGGTCGAGGGTGTTTGCTTGTTGGCAGCCCTAACTTCTCTACCATGGTTGCACTAGCAACGTTAGTACAACTTCCACCATCAATAATCACACTACATACCTTGTTTTGGACATGGCACCTAGTATGAAAGATGTTTTCCCGCTGCTCCTCTTCATCTTCTCTGGCTTGCACACTTAGAGCTCTTCTTGCAACCAACAAATCACCTTGGACAGCGTACTCCTCATCGTTGACATCCTCTAATGAAGGCATAGAATCATTGTCCGATTCCTCGTCGGTTTCAATCTCTCCATTGTCTCGCATCACCATAGCTCGTTTGTTCGGACATTGGCTAGCTATGTGACCCCTGCCTTGACATTTAAAGCACTTAATATCACGATTCCGAGTAGTTGAAGAATCGGATTTACCTTGGTTCCTATGGCTGGCCTCCTCCTGTTTTTGTTCGGCTTTTGGCCTTGGGTTGAGTTGCTTCTCATCCTTCTTCCATGCTTGCGCCTTCCAAGCTGAGGTACTCGGATTTTGGCTTGGACGCGTGTTACTACTACTGCCCCTCCTCTTGAGTTGATTCTCAATTTTGACAGCCATGTGGACCATGTCCTCCAACTCCACATAATGTTGCAACTCGACGGCATTGTGAGTTTCTCGGTTCAAGCCTGCCAAAAACCTTGCCATTGTAGCTTCCTGGTCTTCTTCGATATTTGCGCGGATCATCATGACCTCCATCTCCTTGTAGTACTCCTCCACACTCCGGGTGCCTTGCTTAAGATTTTGCAGCTTGTTGTACAACTCCCGGTAGTAGTACGCTGGCACGAAACGCTTCCTCATCACAGCCTTCATCTCTTCCCATGATTCGATAGGTCGCTCTCTATTTCTTCTCCTATTTATGACAAGCTGATCCCACCAAGTTATAGCGTAATCAGAAAATTCAATTACGGCTAATTTTACCTTCTTCGCTTCGGAGTAGGTTTGGCAGTCAAAGATGAACTCCATTTTCTTCTCCCATTCTAAGTATGCTTCGGGATCAGATTTGCCTTGGAAAGACGGTATCTTCATTTTGATGCCACTCATACCATCATTTCCCCGATTCCTAACTCCTCTATCCCGTCCAAATCTTCTGTGACTACCTGCGGAGTCTTCTCCTTCATCGAACTCATCCCCATCAATTCCATAGTAATCATGGGCCTCTCCTCTAACCGGTACCCTCTCTCGCCTACGCGCGTGAGGAACATGTTGTGGTTGTTCCACGCGTGCGTTTTCTATTCGGTCTACCCTCTCATGTAGCTACTCCAACTCTCCTCTCAACATTCGCCTCATCTCTCCCATCATAGCTTCCATGAGGAGTTTTGGATCTGCCGCTCCAGCGGTACCTTCGGTAGTGTTTTTGCTGTTGTTTGACATTATTTATATACGTATATATATATATGCTGCAAAACAAAGTCAGAAATAATGCAAAGGACCTTACCACACTCCCTTACGTGTTTCTCTCTTGAACTGGTTTTCACACACAATTTCTCTCGTGTTTACACTCAATACTTTTGGGCTTTTATTCTTTGTAATGCTCTCGCCTCTCTTGCCTTTTTCCACTCGTTAATCCTCACTCAGTTCTTATAGAACTAATCAAATCAATATCGAATCTCCCGTGGACAATTCACAAACCAATTTACCAAGAAAGCTTAGATTAGATACAGAATGATAACAAACGCGGATAGAAAATAGGCTCAGAATTAACCCCAAAAGAAACGTAATTTTGGACTTCCCTAAACCCTGAATAACAAGAAACAGCCAAAAAATTTAAGAAATGTTTCCAGACTTTTTTTTTTTTTTTTCTGCCTTTTCTTTTGATAATCTGGATTTGATTTTTTTTTTTTTTTTTTAAAAAACAGTCTCCTACACATTTTCGACTGAGAGCAAACAAAAAGGACTATTAATCCCCAGGAAATTCCAATCCCAACAATAACAAGAAAACCTAATTAACCCTAAGTTCTTGAAGACTTCTTTCGGCCAATTTTTTTTTTTTTTTTTTTTTGACGTTTTTTTTTTTTTTTTACTCAATACTGGAAATCAAGACTCCAGATTAATAGAACATAAACGAAAATTAAAGGATAGGATAAGCAAAACCTGATTAGAACCCTAGGCTCTGATACCAAATGATACGAACCACGCCAACTTGTGACGAAACCCGTAATCAAATTAGTCTCCAAGATCGAATTTTAAACGGATTTGAATGGAACCGCGACCCGATGCCTAACAAGAAGCACGAACCTTGGTATGTGAGGACGCCACAATCAGTTATGGAAGGACTGATTGATAAGTCGTATGAACGCCACGGATTTCTCCGATAAGTTCAAAAAGTTCGTCGAAGAACTAGAGAGAATTAAGTCTCAAAATTTTTTTCATAAAACTGATCTGCCTTGAGAATTCCGTACAGTACATATTTATAGGAGGATTTTCCATCCCTAATTGCCCTAGAAAATTCGGCAACTATCTAACCCAAAAAGGAAATATCCCATCTGAAGTAATAAAGACAAAACAAAAAAAAAGGAAAGTTCCCTAAATGGCTGAAAAGCCTTACAATATTCTAAAATAAAAGACATTAAATAATAGATCAGTCAATAACTTATTCTTGTCGCCAGCTGCTGCCTCAAAACGGGAAAGTTCTCAAAACGGAAAAAAAATGACAGCTAGTGATCTTGCTAACGTAATTACTCGGTCTCTTCTATTGCTTGAATTACACATTTGTTGGGCTGGTTGTCGCTTATAATTCCCTCGATGGGCCTCCACGCAATAGTTTGAGACCAACTTGCTCGAATCAGCCCCCGTAAGTGCGTCTTTGAATTTCTTCACGCGAGCCCTCGTAACCGGACCAATGGGAACTAGAACAGGATCTGAATACGTCTCATCCCACGTGCTCTTGCCTGTGACGACGTTCTCATCATGATTGCGATAACATTGGAACTACTTCCCTTTGTGCCAATCCTGTATTCCACTCTCGCATGAAGCACATTACTATTGATTTTCTCTTTGTTCGGGAAAAAATACAAAGTGATGAGCTTCGAGAGTTTCGCATGTTTCTTCCGTTGACCAACTCGCAGATGCGTTGACGAAGCCGCTAACAAGACAACGACTTCAGAAATTGTGTGTCAAGATGGGAATTCTCTCTACACACTCCATCTTGAGGGGTGTGATAAAGAAAATATCAATAAGTTAATTATGTAATTTATGAGATTGTAAAAACGTGTAAATAATTTGTCTTGATTATTTTCTAATTTTAGGATATTTGTTAGTCTTTTCCATTTTTGTGAAAGTTGTAGACGATTATATATTGTATCATTTAGCATCAATTAAGATTGATTCAACCATTCACAATATTTTAACTTCTCCGTAATCTTCACACAGTGAGTTTTTTTTTTTTTCCCAATTTGTTTTTAGTTTTTTTTTTATTGCTTTTTAGACTGCACCCTGGTCTATGAATATGTCAGTGTGTCCCAGCTTACCCCTCACTTGCCTTCGTCAAATCAGACCATTGGATTCTCATCCAACAGTCAACAATAAAGTGACGGAAAATCCTTGTACCGGAAATTAAACACTTCCTTTATATATATCCATTATTTTAGTAAAGAAAAATTAGAGAAAAAGTAAATTAATAGATTGTATTCAAATTATATAAGATCTTAGTGGCAAAAACAACAACAAAAAGTAATAAATTAAAAGAAGCAATAAGAGAGGATTAAAGAAGTAAAAAGTTGGAGAACGAAGGATGAAAAGAAAGAAATAAATAAAGAGGTAAAAACAAGAAACAAAGCAAGAATTTATTTATTTTATATTTTTAGAGTAAGTCAAAACACACTATTTACTTCAAATAATAATAAAAAAAACCACACGTATTAACCAAAACGTGCATTTAGGTTGAAACCAAAAATAGTAGCCACGCTGGTTTTTTTTTCTTTTAAAGAAAATTTTATTTCATAAAAAACAAAATACTTAAGATATAAATAACTCTAATTATAAAAGAAGATATATATATAGATATAAATATATATATATATATATATATATATAGGCGTTGGCTTATATACGGCGGCGTACTCTGTGGATTAATTGAAAAGTAAACCGATTTTATTTTTTTAACCAATGATCCGGTAGAATACTCTATGGATTAATTCACTTTGCTAGTATATCGGGGGAAAAAAAAAAAAAAAAAACACTTAGCTAGGACGATGAAGATATCAATATTTATTGAGTCAATATAAATATTGATTGTCTAATTACTTTTATCGGCATTTTTTACTAGATAAAATAATTCACAAAATTTATTTTTACCATCCCTTTTTTATTTTATTTTTGCAGTTGCAAATTAATTTTTTCGCGTACCTTTTGTATGAAGGATTTGGTGGCATATATTATGTGGCTTCATTCACAAATTGATGAAGAAAGTAATAGTAAATATTTCAATTAAACAAAGAAGGTTGTATTATGACCAAAAAGAAAAAAATTAAACATGTATAAAATTGAATTTCTTATTTTAATACAATGTTAAAAGTAAAATTTTGTAGTTATAATAATTTATAAAGTATCATCGACTTAATTTTTCTTTAAGCCTATATTTTTCATCAAGTAGATGACAAAATTATGTAGTTTTTTTTTTTTTTAATGAAAATGTACTTCAAAAAGTTAAAAAACCGGGCTTTGTGATAATTTGTAAAAGACATATGCTTGTGACAAATAAGACAAGTTACAAAAAGTTTGTAAGTTCTTATATTAATATTAAAAAGTGACTTTTTTATAATTGAAATAAACTGCGTTATATTTTGATTTATTTTATCAATTATCTCTTGATTTATTTCATTATAGTAAATATAGTTATTATAGGAGCTATATTTATTAAAATCTTTTTCGTTGATTCAAAAAAATTTAAAAAAAAAAGTTGTCCATTTATTCTAGGAATATTACTGCTAAATAAAAATATTTATATATATTCTTTCACTGAAAAATCTTATAAAATAATTTGATTTACATCTTAGTTTACTATTTCTTCTTTTTAATAGCCGTAATATCTTTTTGGTGATTCCACTTTTTTATCATATAACTCATTTTGTTAGAACTAATTGGGTTCTAATGAGATAATTACAGATATCATCAACATACGTGGATATGTAGTAGCTAAAATGAGATAATAATAAATGGCCGTCATTTCAAGTCAGCTTGTAATCATAGCTACTGGTATCACCCAGAAATTGACATAAACTCCTAGTGTGGGGAGAAATTCAAAAGCACAATGAATGTTTTAAATATTTTGATTACAATAAATGAAACGTAACAATTTCAGTTTTGCGTTTGTTTGATTTTCCATAAAATTTAAAATATGAAGAGAAAATTGATCGAGTTTCAATTTAATTTTGACTCGGCTTCTTCTCTAAATTTACTAAAACATTAATGCCAGCTAGAATATCAAGAGTTGAAATTTTTTTTAATAAAAAGATTATCAGTCGGATCCAGCATTGCTAGATAAAACATTTTTCAAATTTGCAAAATTATCCATAGATTGACTTGAAAAAGGTTAAAAACTTCGTATGAAAAAAAATTATGAACATTGATTGGGTAGATGATATCGGTAATTATATTATGTGGTTTTGATATTACAAAATAAAATTGGGTTTGAATGTACATGAGTTGTGGTGGTTGGGAAATTTTGAATCCGAATGTAGGCTTCCATTGTGTGAATGTCATCATGACCACAACGGCCGATTTGATGGTGTTAAGTTTGCACAGTGTCCATCTTCCTTGTTCGGAAAGTAAACGAAAGTAAAGGAAAAGAGGAAAGAAGAAGAAGAAAAAAGAGCTCAAATACGTTTTGTGAATAAATATGTACCAGATTTACCCATTGAAAATATTATATAAAAGAGAAAATTACTCAAATAATCATATATATTTTTTTTCATATTTATTGATTAGTATGATACAAAATTTTCATTCTTAATCAACATGACACAAATTAACTAATTTTTGTTTAATTTTGTGTTGTATTAATCTAATATTAAATTTATTAATATAATGATTTTAAATTTGTGTCATTTTGATGCTTTCTCAAAGATGGTGATGTCAAATTCTAGACAAATTTTTCGTATTTTTGACTTGTCATATTTATTTTAAAGATCGGTGGTTGTCTGTTTTGGAATCTTACTAGTGATTTGAAAATTTTAAAAAATGTGAGTGCTGACATATATTGTTGCCAGTATTGCGCATATTTTGGTTATTATTAGTTTGGAGAGTTAGATGATATCGGTAATTAATTAAGACTAATGTTGAAGACATCCAGTAATATATATATATATATATATATATAAATAAAAAGAGTAATTTGGGACAGAACTTACTCCATTGACGAGTAATAAATGGTTTGGTATCTTCTCGGTTTATTAATGTCTGGACCACAAAAAAGTTCTCACATCCTACCACGTACATGTACATACACACACTATCGAATTCACATACGTTACAACTTCATCATCACCGGTCAAAGTACACTTTGTTACACTATGTCCTTTCTTTTTTTTTTTTTTTTTCACATACAATTACTTTTGTGCCCTCCTCTCCAATATAAAACCGTATAGCCTGACTTCACTAACTCCACAAACTCCACGCCAGTCAATCTCACTTAACTCCACACCAATGTTGCTGCCGTGACCAAGTTGAGCTTCAACGTAGGTGCCGTCTCGTTACCGGTATCGAATATGAGACTAGACTTTTATATATATATATATATATATCTTTTTGTGTGTGTATACATATATAGATTCTTTAGAAAAGGCCATTTTTTTAATAGATAAGAAGGTCACTTTTATTGTCTCTAATGATGGGTAAGCCATGTTCTAGCAATATATATATATATATATATATTGTAAGCCAGGTTTAAAATCAATGAAAGCAAGCCTTTTCTAATAGAAGGGCAATTTTGTAATAACAACAAAAATCAATGACCACTTGTTATGTTAAAGGCTTGTTTCTACCAAGGAGTAAATCAGACCCGTGGTCATGTGCACAGGAGAAGCTGCTAGTATAACACAACAAAATAAGAGAGCAACGCCAATAAAGCATTGAAAAGCCCAAAAAAAGAAAAAAGAAAAAAAAAAGGAGCGTTTTCAACCAAAACGCTTGTTTTAGTCAAATTCCGTGAACAATAGATATGATTTGGCATTTACTTGTAGAAAAGGAAGATTATTTCACAGTGGTTCAAAACCGTCCTGATATCATTTCACCACGATTTTTAGAAATGTAACTTCGTGTCGTGTTTTTGCTTTATGTCAGATGATGGTTATTGAAAAACTATCGTGTAATCTCCGTCGCATAATCCGAAGGATTTCTTATATAGGCAAATATATTTGAGCATATCCAAAATTACTAACATAAAGAATCCAAAACAAGCAAATAAAAACAACCTAGGAGAAATCATTAGGATTTTGTCGTTTTAAAATCCTTCTTATTACGTGAGTACAAAGTTTACAGGTTAAATATTTCTTAACCAAAATTTTTGTCCCCCTCAGAATATCAAGACAAACTAATTTCTCTCTAGAATCCGAAGCAATATTTTATGTCCATTTTTGAGCAGTATGATTGGTTAATAGCATCATCCTTTTCAAGGTTTTGTTCTTCAAAAGAATAATCATCTGCTATATCCATCCAAAACTTTCTCAAGCATGAAACTCCATCGTGTTATAATAAGGCTACCTAGCTAGCTTCCAATGGTAGCATTCTTCTTGCTTTGATTTCTTTCTATCAACCGGAATAAGTCCTTCCGCAATAGATCAACTTGATCAGTCCAACTTTTGGAAGGAACAGTACTCATCTTTTTGGAAGCATTATTATTAAGAGATGTTTGAGATTTAAAAACAAGATAAATGAAAATTACACCTGCTCAATAAGATATTTGGCTTGACTGAATTGGCACATCACCATTCATGTGTGTGCGTATATATAACACACACACGAATATGTACAATGGATCTTCCACCAATGTCCTTTCTAGTCAAATGAAGTAAAAAAAAACGTTCGAAAAAACTAATGGAAGACTTTATGGCTTGAAAGCCACGCCACAATTGACCAAGACTTGGACATAGTCAAGGTCGTTGGACCAAAAAAAAAAAAAAAAAAAAAAAAAATCGAAAATTATACACTGTGGAAGCTGATCAGACACGTGTTTATAAACACATGTAGTACACAAGATTAGGTATCTAGCTTTGGAGCGAGATGATGAAGTCATTAGTGGTTACATGTTTATTATATTGCATCATAATCCTTGTTCTTCTCTTGAATCCAGCGCTTGGGGTTCGCCCATATAATAATGACTGGTACGTATACAAACTTACATATAGGATATCCGATTCGAACCTTTTTGATTTGGTCTCAGATTTTTCAATCCGAATACATACCTCATTTTTTTTTTTTTTTGCTGTCTTTTATTTTCCAAATACGGGTTTAGATGGCAGACCTGATTCAAATTGAAAAATTCGATCAGTACATATCTATGCTTGGTTTAGTTTATAATTAATGTATGTTATAATAGACATAATATAATTTGTACTCAGTCAAGGATCCGGCGGGGCATACGAATGGGGATACGGTGGGAGATGCGGTGGGCAAAAGGGTCGTGAAAATAATTCACACTTCACCCGACCCTCGCCCATCAGTGGTATCCCAGGGCACCATTAATTAAGGATAAAAATAATGCAGTATGTAAAGTTTGTTGTCCCTGAAGATGTTCAAACTTCAACATCAAATTAAAATAAAATACTATATGATATCAGGAAATCTCTCCTGCTGCTTTGGCCTGGAATTTGTACTGTACATGGATATGCAAGATAATGGAAATCATCTTTTGTTCCTCACTGATCAATATATATATATGTATATATATGTATACATATGTATGGACGCATAACAACTTTTCTTGTTTTCATTTCTCTCTTTCCCTTATATAGATATATATATATATATATATATGCTATTTTAAACTTTGCATTTTTGTATCATTATATTATATCTGAAATACAAATCTATATCTTTTTTTGGTCAAAACATTTATTTGGATTAAAAAAACTCAAATTAATGCTGGGGATACCTTTGGCAACATATTTCCAAACATTTTTTGTCATTTTCCTCCAATTTACTGTTTATTTTTCCAAACATTTTTAAAAAACTCAAACTTTAAAAGTCCATAACTTTATCATTTTAAATCGAAATGATATTTTTTTTTCAAATTGTATAAAATTTCAAGAGAAACGAAATAGATTTATATTGTTAATTTTTTTTCGTATATATTGTTTTTACACTTTTTTACTCTAACTAGTTTATTTTCACAAAAACACACATTTCTAAAACTTATACAATCTTCAACCTCTAAAACACCGTCTCCAAACGTGACCCCAAAAGGATACCAAATACTTTAAAAAAGAAAAACAACAATTTAGATATCATTTACCTTTTGATACAATTTAAGAAAAAATTTGATGAACTCGTCAAATTATTATATATACTAAAAGGATACATACTTTTACTGTTCAATCCATAATACGTTACAATAATTTTTGGTTTTTTTTTTTTTTTTTTTTTTCGCTGTTATGCTACAGTACGCTACAGTGCTTTTTGTTTCTTCATACAGTTTAATGACTTTTTTATCCTTTATTACTAATTATTTTTTCTTTTGTTACAGTGTTATGCTGGTTTTACTCTTTCTTTCTTTTTTAGTCAATTGGTAATTTTGCCTTTTTGTTTTAGTTACTTTTACTGTTTGATACAGTGTTAGGACAACTATGTCCTTCTAAATTATTAATGGATGTTTTTGACCTTCATTTGTAGTTGCTTTTTTTCTTTGCTACAGTGTTATTTCGGTTTTACCGTTTTTTTTTTCAATTGACAATTTTGCCCTTGGGCTTTAGTTACTTTTACATCTTGCTATAGTGTTGGGACAATTTTGTCCTTCTAAATTATTTATGGATGATTTTACCCTTCTTTTGTAGTTACTTTTTTTGATAGCTACAATAATTGGACATTATTACCTTTTTAATGTGCATTTTTGATTTTGTCCATTGAAGATGTATTAAAGTACAATATTTGTATGTATATAATCTAACTGAAATTTATTTATTTTCTTTTTTTTTTAAAACCAATAAACAAAAGAATAATAGAATCTATTTTTGATTTTATTGTTTTTCTTTAATCTTTTTTCCCCTATTTAGTTTTTTTCCTTTTATTTTTTTTATTTTTTTTTATTTCTGTTTTCTAAGATTTAAATTTTAAAGTTTAGTTTTTATTCATCATTTCTTCGTATTTTTGTTATTTTATAATTTTTAATGATTTTTGTTTCCACATTTTCGATTTTCAAATTTTTTTTTATTCTCTGTTTTCGATTTGTGCTTGGTTTTTTTTGGCCTTTTCATTTGTTGGGTTTTGTTTTTTTAGATGTTATATTATTATTATTATTATTAGTTTACATTTTTATGATTGAGAGAGATCCTGTAAAACAAAATTAAAAACAAAAAAGATGGAGCCAAAATATATGTATGGTTTTGTATCAAATATATATATATATATATAGGTATGGTTTGCTTTCTTTTGTTTTGTTTTGATTTTTATAAGTTATTTCTAGCTTTTTTTTTTCCCTAGATTTATATATTTTATTTTTGCTTTCTGATTTACGTTAATTTGTTTTCTAGATTACGGTGATGATGGTTTGGAATGGGAATACAAAGAGAACTATTAAAGAACTTTTGTTTATATTTTTGGAAACTTATTTTAATTATAGTATTATTATAACCAATTGTCATTATTAAATGTTATTTAATTTTCTTATTTATTTATCTACTTATTTTCCTCTCCTATGCAACGCACGAACATTAAACTAGTAAAACTAAATAGCTGTACAATTGGGAAGAAAAAGATATTTAAATTTAAAAAAAATTGAGAAGATTATCTTACCAATTAGTAAAAAGAATATATTTATAATGATAAGATAAAAATTAGAATATTTAAAGAAAAATATTAGGGAGTGACATATAGAGAAATATAATTTTAGTAGGAAAAAATCAGAATTAAGAAGTTCTTCAATAATACATGACTAAGAATGTAATTTTATTAGGGGAAGAAAGCAAAACTCAAAAGTGAGAGGGGAAAAAAAGGGCAAAATTATTGTGGTGACTAGTGAATATGATCAAACACAAACTTGTAGACCCGGGTGAGAGAAGAAAAGACAAAAGGAAGAGAGAGGATGAATATATAATAAATGCTGAAAAAAGAAAAGAAGAAAAAGCATCTTTAAAGGGAAAAAAAAAAACAACAATCTAAAAAAAGACAAAATAAAAAGACAAATTTGAAGAGTAAAACGTGAGAGGATATACAGTAAATCAACTGAGATATATATATATATATATATATATATATAGAGGTTATAGATATAGATATGCAAAAAGAAAAATCAGCCGCAAGCGGATATGTGATTGTCCCCATATGACCACTATAATAACGACAAGAGCAGGCCCTTTTGCTCCATAAAAATTGCAATATTCATATTTGAAAAAAAAAAAAAAAAGGCATCAATTTGTCTCTATTATTAGACAATGTACATATCAAAGTGTGAACCAAATGAACCGACTCTTGACGGAAAAAAAATCCCCTTTAAATACACAGAGAAGGCTTCTCAATATTCACATGCAGCCAGCTAGGAATAGAATGTTGATTGATAAAAAATATTGGTTTCACAACTTCTGAGCCGAAATAATTAGGAAAGAATGTTTGGTCAGTTCGATCGTAATGAGAATTTCCCACTTGAATCGGTCATTGTTGGTAGTTACAAAAACAACTTGTAGTATTATCATTAAAGTGAAGAGTGATATAAATGAAAAAAAAAATTAAAAAAAAAAATCAAAGAATGAAAGTCGGTGCATATTCGTGACATACTAGCTTATTTTTAATGTTGTGTTGTTTGAAGAAAGAATTGAGCTATTGGAAGTGATTTATTAAAAATGCATTTTATTGAGACAATTTTATTATTGTGTTTGGTCGGAGGGAAGAAGTAGAGCTGAAAAATATCGTTAAATATTGTATATATATATATATATATTTAACTTAAATGTAGGAGAGAAAGAATAGAAGGATGGAAAGGTACGTATATAGAGACAACAAAAGAGAAAACACTAGTTTTATGGAAAGAAAGAAACCAAGGACGGAAAAAGGTATCTGTGGAGACTGTACAAAAGAAGAAAATAGTAGTATGACATACTGTATTTTCTTTTGTTATTTTCCCTTAAACTAAACTATTGGCGTTTAAAAAGCCTTTTTATCATGTATAAATACATGTACTCATAACTCATATGTAGTATACGAGTCGAGACAGCTAGTTAGGCTTGGGAGAGAGATGAAGTCTTTAAGATCTGTTTTATGGTTATGTTACATCCTACTCCTTCTCTTCAATCCATCGGTTGCTGGTCGTCCTGGCGGGTATATACGAATTAATTACATGAATTTGTCATATATATTATACACATGTGCGTTTGTTTTCGTGTGATTAAAAAGGTGTAGTATTTGAATCTATATATATGTACATGCACTTAAAGGTGTATATGTGTTTTTTTCATCTTTAAATTTTTGGGTAGATATAAAATCATCTGTTAGTTTCAACAGTGATTGTGTCGAAAATAATTGACTATACTATAATTTACAATTTTGTTGGATTTAATTTCATGATGTTGTAGATTATAATTTTTTATAATGTCATGGTCATGTGGTTGGAATACATATTCTCTTTATCTAGCTTTGTGGTTTGATTTAGCTAATAAGTATTGCATTTCGGAGTTTTAAATGTTTTTCTTCGAGAGAAAAATAACCTAGAAGAAAACAAAGGATTTTTTTTTTTTTTTTTTTTTTTTTTCCATTGGGCATATCCTGCCGTACAATAAGAAGGATTGGATTGAATGCAATTCATGTTTGAAAAAAAAAAAAAAAAAAAAAAAAGCCACTAAGACAACCATACAAAAATGTTTTTATTTAAGCAAAAATGTGCGATTAGGGCTTGGTGATGATGTATATATATGTATATAAATATATGAAACTATTTGTTTCATTTCTTTCAGGATGTCGTGATCGATAATCGCAGGTGCAGGCGTGGTACGGAAGATGATTGTGCATGGGAATTTCACCTCCTTCACCTAATGGAGATGAAGGAGGTGGTCAATGAACAAACTAATAATATGCTGTACGCACAGGAGTGTCCCTTTGCTGCGAATCAATTAGAATAATAATGAGCATGAAAAAACGATGCCGATCTTGATGCATTTATTTATTTATGTCACTATCATATATATATATATATATAACTAGTTTGGAATTACTTGAAAGTTCTACTATGATATGTATGAATTATAGTCCTCTTTGGGCACCGAATAAATTTATATACAATTTCTACGCTGTTGAGCTACGTTTTCAATTTTTCCACTCTCCCACTGCTCCATATATCTAATCACGCGTGTGTGTATATATATATATATATATGTATATAAGTTGTTCCTAAGCAACAAAATTATTTCGGAGATGGTTGTGCGCGCAAGAAGATATATATTCGCAGCTGAGAAAAGGCAGTATTTCAGCAAACCTTGCTTATTGAGAACTTTATTACTTAACAAGGTATTTAGGAGAAAAGAATCCAACTAGAGAGAGATGCTCTGGTTAAGAAAGTGAAAGATGAAAATAAAAATGAGCTCCCAATATATTAATCGAGATGCTAAACATCGTTGCTCCTTCTATATATAAACTCCGTAAATCATTCCTGACCAAAAAAGAACAGATGATTTTTATCTAAAATGATTTTTTTTTTTTTTTTTTTTTTTTTTTTTTTTTTTGGGGTTGAACTAGAGTAATTCCAGACTACAAGAGTCGTGGTAATCATAAATTTGATCTTTGTGATCTCTTGAAGTTGATTGATTTTGCTCCTTAAGGTTGACCTTCACGACCTCTGGTGGGCGAAGGTTGTGAGAGCCTAAAATCATCTCCTCGACCGCTTGGAAGCAGCCTCCTGAAAAAAGTTAAAACAAGAGTAAATTTACTATGCGAAGGTTTTTAATGGTAGGATATTTTTTCATCAATAGTGCATATTTCTAAATATTAAAATTAGTTAAAATCATATCAAAATTAAAAACATACAATAATAACAGTTTTAAAAACAAATATGATTGGTTTAACACAAAATACTATTTGAAAAGATCGACATATATTTACCTATCTTGTTAAGAATTCTAATTTCTATATTAACGATAGGAAGTATGGACAAAATTAATTATCTAACTAAATGGTTAATTTTCCATTTAGCAATGAGAAATTTTTTTTTTTTTTATAGTGATACTGATTTTTTTTTTCTTTTATGTGACCTAAGTCATTATCGTACATGTTAAAATCATTGTAACCAAAGATAGCACATTGACAGAAAAGAAAACAATCAAATTAATATTGTCAGCACTAAAATACCTTCTTCTTTTAATGCCAAAAAAGTGATCTTATATTTGAATCCAGGTACAGATGGTAGTTTCTGGAAAACGTTTTAAAGTTGGTAGCTATATGTTAATACATACCGGTTAAAGCGATCACCAAGCACTGGATTTAGGAGTAGAACAAGAATAATGATGCAACATAGCCATAGGACTAATGACTTCATTTTGCTCCCAAGAGCTATATATCTCGTGATTGTGTACTACATGTATATATGGAGTTGTATTTATAGATGTATCAGCTTCCAATTCAGCTTTGTTCACATATTTTTCAATTGATTAATTGATTAATTGATTTTGATTGTGTTTTTATTATTTATTTGGTGGAAACCTTCAAATTGATGACTAGACCCAAATTGACTAGTTCCAATTGAGCTTTTGTTGTTTCTGTTTGTTTTTATTTGTTTTTAATTTTTTTTTTGTAAGTCTATTTTGTTTTTTTGTACTATGTCTATGTTTTCTTTGTACTTTTAATAATATTATCGTTTGCAGAAAAACAATTGACTAGTTCCAAGTCTTGGTCCATGACGTGTGGCTTCATGCCATAATGTCTGCTCTAACTATATTTATATGGTTTAGTTTTTTAGATGACAATACAACACAAATTTTGTTGTCCAAAAAAAAAAAAAAAAAAAAAAAATGGTGAAGAACGAAAGAAAAAATAAATAGAGTAATAAAAAAGAAAGATTTCGAATTTCAGTTATACTTTGTTCGAGATCGTTACATTACTAGCTCCTTTTAATACTTTGTTCCTAAACAATATAGTATTTTTATTTATTTTTAATCTATAACTATATTAAAAGAGTGAAGTATCCTAAAAATATTATTCAAAACTTTAATCAAGTTATTTTGTCTTTTTATGATGATGTCTTTCTTTCTTTCTTTCTTTTATTTATTTTTTGTTTTTTAACTTTTTCTTGATTTGTTACTTTCTTCTCTTTTTCTCTTTTTCTCTTTTTTTTTTTTCCTTCAACTTTATAATCTTTTTTTTAATAGACTTACTTTCTTAATCAAGTTTGTCTATATAAAAATATATTTTTTAACATATACTTGCTTTTTTTTTTTTTTCCTGTGATAGCCTAACATACATGTGTCAAAAATATATGTCATTGAAAATTTTAATGTTTATGTTTATAAATTAAATATTCAACAATTTTAATATGTCTGCACTTCACACGTGCGAGACACGTTATTTCAACCAGTGATAAGATAAGTACCTATTAGATTTTAATTGTTTCAAAGCCTTTTTTTTTTTTTAATAACATGGGATGGGGGATTGAATTTATAATTTTTAGTGGAGTCATATATGATATTATCATTAGATTATATTGCAACTACGTGTCAAGCAAATGTTGGAATAAAGAAGACAAAAGAGATTATAAAAAAAAAAAATACGTGAAACAAGTTTGCCTCATCTTTGAGAAGGAATTTGAGAAGGGTCTTTAGCCGTATAATTGATATGATCGTATTATTATTATTATTATTAGTTTCATTATTATTATTATTATTATTAATTAATGTTGTTTGCTCTCTTAGGATGTTTCTGTAAGTTTCATAGAAGAACTTTTTCCCTCTTTTCTTTCCCTTTTTTCTCTTTAACCATAGATTGAATATAAAAAAATAATTTGTTGGCTGCTCCCAAGCACTATAACAAGAAGTCGATCAACGTGAACTAGTTTAGTTTGTTTTATGTTTTTGTTTTTAGCTAATTAATTCAACGTTTGATAATTGACGTTCGTATTTTTTAATATAACTAGGCAGTTACTTGCAAGATAAGGGAACCCATTGAAGGTGATATTTGATTCAGTCAAAAAAAAAATTGTCTACTTTATAATTAGAGGGTAAAATCTTCAGCCAATTTGTTTTCTGGTTGATGACTTTGGAGGCGCTTGGAGAGATTGACCAACTGTGAGGTCAATTGATCAAGTTGATCTGTTGCATGAACAATAAAGTAAAAGTGCAAAAAACATAAATAGAGACAAAAACACAATATTTTTATAGATATTTTTGTTAATGAGAGAGCTAGGTCCTTTGTGATGCATCAGGAGATTTGACTATACTTGATGTGAAAGTATTACAATGGAGTATTGATAACAAGAAATGGAAAAAGAGAAAAGGAATATGGAAATGCAGAAAATTAAATGAAGAGAAAAGTGAGGAAAAGAACCGTAAACCACTTGTGTATATGGGGTTTAATTTCCTATTTATTCATTTGGATGAAGACTTGTTTCATATGTTTCCATTGTGTTTGGCCATCAAGTCGTAAGTATTTCTTCCGTTTTATGGTCCTCCATTAACTTTCCTTGATCTGCAAGCACTACTTTAGTAACAGTCACGTAAGTCGTGTCGTTACAAAACCATTATTGCCTTATTGAGCAGACCGTTTTTTGCCTCTCACCAGTTGATCATTATCTTTAATCATGTGATTTTGATGCTAATTTGATCCTTAAGTACCATCCAGTGCCTTGTGATGCTTCTTGGCTTGTTCCGTCTTATATATGCCTATTATTGAATCAAAATAAAGAGCAAAAATTTTAAAAATTAAAGATTAAAAAATCAGAACCCAACCATATACACCATTGACCAGGACTTTCACTTAGTCAATCAAAAGACTAATACAACAAACTGAAATTACTTTCTTTTTTTTTTTTTTCCTTTCAATTTTTTGGGTTTTATATTGACCCGTATTTTCATTTTGGTTGAAATTCAAGAACTCATATTGACAGTTTCCTTTAAATTAAATTATTGGCCTTTAATCATGAATAAATTCCAATATAAAACCCATAACTCGGACGTAGTACGTAAGTTGAGACAACAAGCTCGGGTTTGAGATGAGTCGGCAGGATTTTTTTGTGGTTTTGTTGCATCCTAGTCCTTGTTCTTCTCTTCAATCCACTGGTGGCAGGTTATGCTGGCGGTGGTGGCGGCGGCGGCCCGGGGTACGTACGAACTTAGTGACTTGAATTTGTCAAAGAGATTAAGAAATAAATACCGCTTTGGTTTGGAATAATGACCGGGTTTAGGGTGTTAGAAACTACAAACAACACACACATACACAGATACAATTGACATTTTCCTTTAAGTTAAATATATTATTGGTCTTCAATCAGGTATAAATACAAGTATACAACTCATAACTCGTTCGAAGTACATAAGTTGATCAGACAACAAGCTTGGGATCGAGATGAAGTAGTTAGGATTTGTTTATGGTTATGTTGCATTCTAGTCCTTGTTCTATTCTTCAATCCAACAGTTATGGGTCGAATCGGCATCGGCGGTGGGTATGTATGAACTTAGTGACTTTAATTTGCCGTAGTGATTAAGAAATAAGTACTGCTTTGGTTACATTATTACCCGCTTTAAGGGTGTAATTTGAAACTACAAACAACGCACACACATACAAAGATCTACACACACATACATATGTATGTAGATATACATATTTAAGCTAAACACATGGGTTTTTAGTATTTTTCCCTTAGTAATTAACTAACATAACAAGTGCGGATTGGATGTTGTTTTACATTTTTTATTTACAGTATGGGTATATATATGCTCTCATTTTTTAAATATATTCAAAAGTTTCGAATTTGAGAGTTTCTATCTAAACTTTTTTCTTTCCATTCACGTTTATGAATAAGTTGTTATTTAACCTAAAAATATGCAGTTTGGACCTAGTCATGGTGATAGCTAAAAATAACAATTGAAGGTCAAAACCTGCATTGAAAGTTGAAGGTCATTTAATTATTATATGAAAACAATGGTCTTATGCTTCGTTTTGATATCCTAAAACTGAGATTTGTACATTTAGTTATATTTTTAAAGTTTTGTTAATTGTTGGATTTTTTTTTTTTTAAATGGGATTTTTATAGTTAGTTTATATTTTATTTTTCATGATCTTGACTAGAACAATATCGATCGAGCATATATTGATAAAATGGTGAAGAGAAATGAAAAACTAATAAAATTTGTATTATATGGGAGCTTCTATGGTAGGACGTCGGAATTACCGTTTTCATTGTCGGATTAATATTTCAATGGTCTCATCTATGAATGTCCGCGTCAAAATTTTACAATGGGTGACAAAAAAAATGCCTAGATTCATAGATCAAGATGTAAAAAATTAAACAACTAAAACAACAATTCTTACCTAGATGATTAAATGAAGGTCCTATCATATAAATTGTCTAAATTTATTCCTGAAAAAATAAACACGATTTTATCTAAAAATGACGGATTTTTTTTTTTGTTTTTTTGTTTTTTCAATAGGTTGAACTAGAGTAATTAATTCCAGACTTGGTAGTTGTACAAGAGACTTCGTGATGATAGCATTTGATCTTTATGATGTCTTGGAGTTGATTGATTGTAGAATTTTGGCCCTTAAGGATGACCTTCACGACCTCTAGTGGGCGAAGGTTGTGAGTACCTAAAATCATTTCCTCGACCTCTTGGAAGCAGCCTCCTGAAAAAAGTTAGAAACAGAGTAAATTTACTATTCTGAGCTTTTTTATGGTAACGTATTTCTATCAATAGCGCATATTTCTCAACATAAAAAAATTAGTTAAAATCACGATACAATTAAAAACATACAATGCTAACAGCTTCGGAAATAAATACGATGGTTTAATACAGATCCTATCGGTAGGGTATAAATATTTTACTTACGATTCTTTTTCTATATATTAAGGATATGAAGTAATGGGCCAAATTATTATTATAGAAAGGGTTAATTTTCCATATGGCATTGAGAAATTGTATTTATGAATGACACTAATTTTCTTTGTTTTCTTTTATAAATAACACTGTCTTTATCGTACGTGTCAAAATTGTTATAATTAATGATAGCGTAAATTGCTATGTTGGTCCATAAATTTTAAGTTTGTACAACTTTAGTTTTTTTTTTTTTTTTTTTCCGTAGTTTGAGTAATCCTAAACTATTAAAAACATTATAGTAGTCTTTTCTGTTAATTTTGGATATAATCTGTTAGTTAACATCATTTTTTGATCAAATTACAAACAAATTCCATTAAAAATTACAAACATGATTATTCTAACACTATTTTTATAGTTTAGAGACATTCAAGCTTGAAAAAGAATATGGACCAAAGTTTCATAAACTTAATAATTCAAAGACTAAAGAGAAATTTACCATTGATGAACGCTCAAATTATTATTATAACTAAAATACCTTTTTCGATGTTTAAAAATATAATCTTATATCTTCATCTAGGTACAAATAGTAAAGTTGTTAGCTAGGTTGATACATACCGGCTAAAGCGATCACCAAGCACTGGATTCGGGAGTAGAACAAGGATAATGATACAAAATAACCGTAGAACTTCTAATAATGACTTCATTTTGCTCCCAAGAGCTATATATCTCATGCTTGTGTACTACAAATTATATATGAAGTTGTTTATAGATGATCAGCTTCCAATTGAGCTTTTGTTGCATATATTTTTCAATTTATTAATTTAGCAATTGATTTATTCATTTATTTATCACTAATCTTAAAATGACAACTAATCCCAAATTGATTAGTTCTAATTGAGATTTGTCGTTTCTATTTGTTTCTATCTGTCTTTGTTAATTTTGTTTGAAATATAGTTTGTAAGTCTATTTTGTTTTCTTTCTTCTTTTAATAAATTTTCGCTTATAGAAAACAATTGACTAGTTCCAAGCCTTGGTCAATGCGTACGTGTGGCTTCATGCCATAATGTCTTCTATAACTACATATTTATATGGTTTAGTCTGTCTCTCTCCTCTTTTTTTTTTTTTTTTTTTTGAATGTGAAGGTAGAGGGGATTTAAACTATATGCATTATAGTGAAATCCGTATGATTTAGTCTATGAGATGACAATACAACACACAATTTTTGATTGTCCCAAAAAAAGTGTAAAAGAAAGAAAGAAAATTATAAATAGAGTAATAAAAAAAAGAAAGAAAGATTTTGGATTTTAGATAAGTTTTGATAGAGATCGATCGTTACATTACTAGCTCCTTTTATAATTCACACATTTATTTGGCCTAAACAGTATGGTATACTCTTCTTTATAGCAAGATAAGTACCGATCAGATTCAAATTTGTGTCGAACGCAAATATTGGAATCAAGAATACAAGAGAGATTAAAAAAAAAAAGTGTATATTGACATAGGAAACACTGAGTTTGCCTCATCTTTTTTAAATTTGAGAAAGGTCTTAATTAGCCATGCTATAATTTATTATTATTATTCTTATTATTATTATTATTATTATTAATTGCTCTTCTTGGACGTTTTCTTTGCTGTCAATGACGTTTCGCTACCCATTGTCAAAGATGTAAGGACAAAAAGAAAATTTTGGGCCTGTTGGTGCACAAGTTCAGTTTGAGTTGAGTTGAAATTTTTAAGTTTGAATAGTAATTTTTATTGACTTTTTCAGAAAAGACAAAAAACTTTTAGGGAAAAGACAAAAAACATGATAAAAAAAGTACAGTTTAGTTTAAACCAAACTGGTTAAACCAAACGGGCCATTTATTTTAGTTCTTTCACGACAAAGGTTCCGATATCGGTATATGTATATACATATATATTTATATATATGAACTTTTTTTTTTGTTTTTGTTTTTGTTTTATTGCCTTAATGATAGATGTAATAAAGAGAGGAAAAAAAAAAAAAAAATGGGCCTGGCATAAACCCGTAGTTTCAACCCAGATAGTGAACAGTAACCTCGTAACCAGAACAAGCCCATTGAAACTCTCCTGACTATGACGGGCACAAAATGGTCTACAAGGTAACTACACACTATTTACTTGCAAGGTAAGGGAACCATTTAAGGTGATCTTTGACTCAGTCAACGGAGATTATATATATTCAAGAGTTAAGACTTTGATTTTATTTATTAAAAAAAAAAAAAAAAAAAAAAAAAGCAAAAAAACAACAAATATTGTCAACTTTATAGTTGTTTAAAGTAAAATCTCCGGTGAATTTGTATTATGGTCGACGACTGAATTTGGAGTTGCTTGCATAGATGGACTAGTTGAGAGGTTAATTGGTCAAGTTGTGATGTTTGCATGAACAATAAAGTAAAGGTCCAGAAAACAGAATAGAGAACTGAATCGTCCTCTTGTCAATCACAGATGATGAGCATGAAGGCTTATTTTCATGTTTCCATCGTTATTTGGGCATTAAGTTCTGAATATTTCCTTCCCTTTCATGCTTAATTAAATTTACATTATAGGTGATCACCGTTCTTGATTAAGTGCATAATCCTTTTTTTTACCCTTTATGAGTTGATCTTTGATCTTTAATTCTATGATTTGATGTTAAGTGTCCTTAAGTACCATCTCGTGCCTTGTTATGCTTCATGGCTTTTTCCATGCGCATCTATATCCTAATTTAATTATAGTATGAGATTTATGTCTATCATTTATTTAAAAAATATATTCTTCAGTTTTCGAACTTGAAAGTTTCTATCCAAACTTTTTTCCTTCCATCGCGTTTACGAATAAGTTGTTATTTGAGCTAAAAATATGCAGTTTGGACTTAGTTATGATGGTGATGTATCACTCAGCCACTGATCTGCTTAACATAAACGGTTCTTGTTTCAATTTTTATTGTCAAGTGTGGTGGTGTTGAAGATGATTGTAAGGGGAAATTTGCACCGCCTACACCCAGTGACGGTGTTGGAGGTCACCCATGAACAATATATATATATATATACACATATATATTTATATATATATATATATCTGCTATGAATCAATTAAGTTTAACAGATCATGTTAAGAATAAGATCTAAGGTTATCATTAAGAAATGCCTTGTACTAATGCTTAAGTAATTAGTTAGTCTAAAAATTTCTTGAAAGTTCTACTATGACATGTATGAACTCTTTGGTCACTAAAAAAATATACATTCAAGTTAAACTACGTTGAGTAACACGTTTTCAAAATTTTGAACTCTCCCTTTGCTAAATATCTATGTTCATGGAAATGTTCCCAAGCAACGAGAATTAATAAGGAGAAGGTTTGTGCACCCAAAGATCAGATCTGCTCGCGACTTATGAATTGGCAGAGAGTTTAGTAGCGCTTTTGTGCTGTAGTAATTCACCCAACCTTGCTCTATACATTGGTATGAATCTCATATCCACAGTTGCATACGTCTGACAGGTGTAAATTTTTTGC
Source organism: Ficus carica (assembly GCA_009761775.1). Taxonomy (NCBI): domain Eukaryota; kingdom Viridiplantae; phylum Streptophyta; class Magnoliopsida; order Rosales; family Moraceae; genus Ficus; species Ficus carica. The sequence continues at coordinate 27,545 of VYVB01000610.1, forward strand.
TTCTACTCATATAACTGCTAGTTGATCATTAATATAATATATATATATAAGTTTATATGTAGCTTTTTATCTTTAGAACTGTTTCAATGAGTGACAAGAATCAATAAAAAAATGTTATACATTAATGAGTTAGTGTTATAAGATACATTATTAATTCTTAATATCATATATGTGCTGGATCATACGGTTGCCGGTTTATAAGTCTTACCGATATATCGAGGCAATTTTAAAGTTAACTTGTTCGCTCCAATCATAAAGGAAATATACATACTTGCAAAAAAAGTGTCTAGTTAGAGAGAGATGCTCTATTAGATAGAGTGATTATGAAAAATAGCTCTCAATAATCTGAAACGTAAAATATAAAATGAAAGGTCCCATCGTAAATCTCCCTCAATTTATAACATTTCATCAAATCTCTTGGAGTTTAATCGATTGCATTATTATGCTCCTTAAGGATGACCTCCACGAGCTCTGGCGGGCAAGGTCGTTCGATGCTTATACCATTTCCGCGACTGTATGTAGCCTCTTGAAAGGAGTTATAAAGAAGAGTAAATTTACAACACGGAGCTTCTTTACGATAAAATATTCAATCAATAGTTCATATTCTTAACTTTAAATTTTATTAAAATAACATCAAAATTTAAAACGTACAATATTAATAGCTTCAAAAACAAGTCTGATGGTTTAGAGTACATATTCTTGTCTATATGCTACTATAAAATTCTAAATATTATTATAATAAGCATATGACTTGTAGAAAAAAACTAGTAACCAAAAGGGTTAATTTTTCATACAGCAATAAGAAAAAGTATTTTTTTAGTAACCCCTAATTTTGTTTATTTCTTTTATGTCACCCTAATTCATTACCGCACGAGTCAGAATCATTTGTCTACTATTACAATAAGTTGTGGTAATTACAAATATTTTAGTGACATAAAAGAAAACAATGAAATTACTATTATCAGTTAAATTAATCAGGGTATATATAGTATTGTTTGGAAAACGTTTTAAAGTTGCTAGCTAGCTAGGTTAATACATACCGGCTAAAGCGACCGCCAAGTACTAGATTCAGGAGTAGAACAAGAATAATAATGCAACATATAACCATAAAACTAATAACTTCATTTTGCTCCCGATTTATATATGGAACTTTCATAACATGAATGTATCAGCTTCCAATTGAGCTTTGCTGTATCTATTTTTCAATTGATTAATTGAGTAATTGATTGGTGGTTTGTTTATTTATTGCTAAACTTCAAATTGATTAGTTTCCAAATAGACTAGTTCCTACACTGTTCTTTGCATCTTTTTTTTTTTTAATTAAACTTTTTATGTTCTTTTTTTCAATAGGTGTTTTTTTTTTTTTTTTTTTTTTTTTTTTTTTTTTTTTGAATGAACACAGAGGCCAGAATAGATCATATTCGCTATAAAAAAAAAAAAAAAATTACTTGTTTCAAGTCTTGGTCAATGACTTGTGGCTTCATGACATAAAGTCTTCTATATCTATCTATGTGATGTACTCTTTCAGATGACAATAATACATTACTATTGTTGTTTATATATCTTTTAGGTATTATTTTAATAATCAACATGGAATTCTGTCTTGCAATGTTTCTGTAACTTTTCTTCCTTACCAATTATCAAGTTTCGCTACCCTTTGTCAAAGATGTAAAGAAAAAAAAAAATTATATGTATTTCATGACATAAGTTCGTGTATATCATAACTTTTTCTTCTAATATATATATATATACTATTTTCTTTAATCAAAGATGTAATAAAGAAAAAAAAAATCCTTGGCTGTTCCCAATTCACTATTGTAACGAGTAAGGGCTCTTGCTCCGTGATTACATTATTAGTGATGTTTTGAATAATTACAACTGTCTGATCTACATACAGTATGTATCATATGTGATTTTTCTATGAAGACGACATTTAAAAATAAAACAAAAAGCCTAAGTAACTCATAATCTCAGTTGACAGAGTCAGAGATCACCTTCAATAGTTCCTTCATCTTACATGTAATTGCCTAGTTATATTCCAAATGAGAAGACCAACCAATGCTTTATTAGTATTTTTTTTAAAAAAAATTTTTATTTTTTATGCAGAGAAAACAGGAAAACTGGTGTTTTTGTCTGAGATAAATAAAAGATGTGTGCGGGGCCCTTCCTATTTATTATAAATGATAAAGATGAAGGCTTGTTTTTTGATTTCATCATGATAATTTTTTTGAAATTAGGGTAGGGAATTCGAACTATGTATCTTTAAGTCGTCAGGTGTGATATTATCGTTAAGTTATATCTGTAACTATTGATTTTCTCGTCATTTGACCATTACGACTTTAATATTTCCTTTCATGCTTTATTAAATCTTCCTTTTATAGGTATATAACGTTTGATTGAGCAGAATTTGGCATATTTAGCTATGCTCTTAGAACGTGGTTGTATGCAACAGTCTTACAATTACACTAGAATTAACGATGCTTTCACGACTGTGTTTTACTATTGTTAAATTCACTTTTTTCACTAATGATTAAAGTCACTAAAACTCACCGGCAAAACTAAAAAAAATCAGCTACAAGACGGTGGTTTCGGGATATACATGGACGGCTGTGTGTCTCGCTGTAGTGAAGCTCCTTGGTGGCCAGTTTTGTGGTTGGACTTCTGGAGTTTTCAGTGTTTTTAGGGTTTGGGTTTGGTGTTTGCGCTTGTGTTTACTTTTTTCGGGTTTTTGTGAAATATGATTTGAATCCTGCATTTTTTCTCAAGAATTTTTAGACAACAGTATTCAAAAGAACCGTCGTTGAAGCACACATGAACAGATATTTTCAGGTATTTGTTTCAGGCTTGGGAGTCATATACTCCTAGAGTAGTACTCCAATTTATAATCCATAAACAAAGGCCTTTAATGAAACTTGCTGATTCGCGACCTTCTTTTCTTATATGACTGGAACTATTCTACGATTTTTGAATCGCATTGTTTGATACTAAACTTTATATTAGGATCGCCTAGTACTGGCGGTTATTCTGCACATTTGCCCTTAAATTAAGTTCTCTCGGCTTTTGTAGGTACCCCTAAAATGTTTGTTTTGATAATTCACCCGGGCCCTCAATTTGCTAAACTATTGCAAATATAACCATTTAATTTAACCACATGTAGAGCAGTCTGTCTAGATGACAGCATTAAACTTCCAGATTTAACTTAAATTTAAAAATTTGATACATATGGAGTCAATTTGGTTACTGTTTTCATAAATATATATATATATATATATATATATATATATATTCGGCCATAAACATTGGATAACATATTTAGACACTTTCCTATAGGAGGAATCACGCGCGTATCGTGATTCACAGTTAGATCTTTTATATTCTAAAATATTTAGAGCTTTCAAATAAAGAGAAAGATTCAGAGCATTAATGATCTAGGCTTTTTTGATTCAACTCCCATGTCTCATTATTTCTGTCTCATTTGTATCCTTTTAATAATAGCATAAACATCAATTAAAAATACATTTTAATTGTAATATCATAGTGCACATCAATTAAAAAATCATGTTAATTACATGCGTATTATATTATTATTAGAGAGACATAAATGGACAAATATATAGAGACAAATGAACTAATTCAGGCTTTATTCCAACACTAATACAAATATATCAATTTATAACTTTTAACCCCTCAAAATTCAACCAAAAATTGGAACAAAATTAGTAAAATGGACCATATTACAATTACTTTTTTAAAAAGAATAACTACACTAATTTATTCATGACAAAAATATGAGTTTTTATCTGCTTTTGTTAATAATTCCAAACTCAGTAGAATTTGATTGATTTGATAGCCGAGATGCAGACTGAAGTAAGTAATTTTGGATTTTAGGGATGAGATCCCCAATCTCTTAGAGGCGCAGGTTGTGGATCCCAAAAATTAGTTCCTCGACCTCTGGATGTTGGAATTAGCAGCCTCCTGAAAGAAATAAGTCAGACAAAAAGTATACTTATTCATTAGCCCTTTAAAAAAAAAAAAAAAGAGAAAGAAATCTGCACAAAAAATAAAATAAAAAATAAATAAATAAAAATAAATAAAATTTCTTTCTGCCAAACACAATCCAGTTTAGATTTTCAACTTGAATTGGATTTTTTCAATTCGATCTCGTGCTGCAAACACAGACTTAAATGCTTCAGTTGGATGTCAGCTTTAAACTTACTTTTCTAACTAACAACTTAAATTTTTTTCCCCCGAGAAAACATTGTAGGAAACATTTGAAGAGTGAGTTAAGAGATCCAAACAGGGCTAAGAGATTTCTATTGACTAAACTGTCTTTATTTTTATTTACCGGTATGAATGTTCAATTTTAGCTATTTGATTAAATTTTATGTGATCATATCTAATTAACGATACAATATTGACATGGTCACTTACAAATCATATCATTAAAAATTATTCTAACAGCTAAAACTGTAATTTGGTGCCGATAGTACATGTTGTGGAAATCACTTGCAAGTATACGAGTTGCACAAGTAATCGAGTGATAAATAAGGTTGTCGATTTCAAAATTAAATCACACAAAATAAAATAAAACAAAACAAACTAATCAAAATTAAAATTAAGCAAAATTAAACTAAAATTAACTTTAAATATATTAAAATATTCAAAGATATAGCTAATTTAAAATGCACAAAAGTGAAAAAATAACTCTATTTTATAGAGTTTTCAGTACAAAAGACTATTCCTACCAAAAAAAAAAAAAAACTCCTTTTACGAAACTTTTTATGGTAGATAATCCCACTAGTAGTACACGTCTTTAAAAGTCCGATCTAGTCAAAATACAATATATAAAAATATTAAACTAACCGCTTTTCAAAGAGATTTGACAGTTTAAATCAAAATTTACTAGTGGAGTATATTTTTCATATCTTACAAAAAAAAAAAAAATCTCATTATCCTATAAGCATTTGAAGTATAGACCGAATTAAGTATCTAAACTGTTTTTTTTATTTTTATTTTTTATTTTATTAGTATTATTATTATTATTTATATATATAGCATTAGGAATGATAAACAACACTAATTTAATTATTTTCTTTTGTCTCGCTTTGAGATTATTTCATTAAGTATCAAAGATGATCATTATCATACATGTCAAAATAGTTGGTATATTATTACAAAAAGTTGTGATAATTACTTACAGTGACATAAACGAAATAATTAATAAGTTGTGATAATAGTTATTACTTACAGTGAAAACAATTAAACTTAACACTATCCATACATAAAATACATTTCTTTTAGTTCTATATATGGTTTTTAAAGGGTTTTTTGGAAAATGACCATTTCAAACTCATTTTTAATTGATGCAGTCAGTTTGGCTGCTTTTCTAAATGGTCCAACAATGATGAACTTTTTGGTAATTAATCATTGATGGACTTAGGTGTTAACCAATATGAAGCGATAATATTCTGATCTATCAATGATTGACACACTGGTGGATTATCGGTACATTACTAATGAACTATGGATACTTCACTAATGAATCATCATAAAATTCAGTAAAATTAAACCAAAAAAAAAACAAACAAAAAAAAAACAAAAAATGGACCAATTATCAAAAAAATCCAAAAATTCGGCTTTTTTTACCGGCTAGCTAGCTAGTTCATGAATACATACCGGCCAAAGCGATCGCCAAGCACTGGATTCAGGAGTAGAACAAGAATAATAATGCAACATAACCATAAAACTAACGACTTCATTTTTCTTCCGAGCTAGCTCTCTCAACTTGTGTCCTACGAGTTATGGAGTTCTATATTTATACACGTGTTAGCCTCCAATTCAACTCTGTTGCAATATCTATTTCTCTATTTGTTTATTTATTTATTGCCAATCTTCAAAGTTGACTTGTTCTTAGTCAATGCCGTGTGGCTTCATGCCACAAAGCCTTCTGTAACTTCCATATTTTCCTTATTTATCTTTTTCCGCATTAATTGACTCGAATTAATGAATATAAAAATGGAAGATATATACGATTGGTGCCTTGCAAATCCAAATGGCTTTATAATGTTGTTGGGTACAAACTAGTTCTTAAAGTGTGTTCAGTTGTGAAGCTTAATTAATACTCTGCTATGTCAACAAGCCATTATTAGGATTGAGCAGAAGAGAGGTTTTAACAAAACAAAAACAAAAACAAAAAACAATCACAAGAAAGAAATATAACAATGTAAAAACGATAAATGAACTAAATTTTTTTTCATTTATATATATTAAAACCTTGCATGAAATCAAAATCAGCAATCTTATCTCTTTGCAAATTGTCTACATCATTTATTTTAAATATATGGGTTGGCTGAAAAAGGTTGGTAGTATATAACTGGTAGACAAAATTTTTTGTGATTATTTAATTAACATAACGTTGAACAGTCTTCTCGTTTTGAGGGTGATTTTTTTATTATGGTCATCTGTGATTACGTACTCAAAATATATTCTCTTTTAGTTTCTTTCTTTTAGAAGGATTACTAATAATAAACATATTATATACTATGGAGAAATTTGTCAATATTCGAAGTATAATCACCGAGAAAGAGGCCCTACTCTATCTATGTACTCTTAGAAGTGAGAACCACCAAATTTTTTCTTTATTACATCTTTGACTAAAGAAAAACGTTTACTAAACCTATAGAAAGTCCTTACTAATTTGCGTCATGAAAGAACTAAAATATTTTGTTATTATTATTATTTTAAAAATTTTTGTCATTACATGTTTGACAAATGGTAGCGAATCTTCATTGATGAGGAGGAAAAAAACATAAAAAATTTCCTCAGTTAGCAAGCTCCTAAAGTGACAAATAAATAAATCTAATAGTAGTAATAATAATAATAATAATAATCAAATAGGCCGGGAAAGACTTTTGCTCAAATTTTTAAAAAGATGGACTTCTATTTTTATTATTTTTTAATCTCTCTAGTCTCTCTCTCGATTCAAGTGGTAGCTTTTGATGCAAAATTAGAGTCTAACAGGTACTTATCTAATTGTAAGAAAATAAGTGGAGTGCTTTACTTTTCTTTTTTTCCTTTTGTGCAAAGAGTATACTGTTTAGGCCAAAAGTGTGAATGACGTAACGATGTATAACGCAATTCAAAACTTCTCTTTTCTTGCTCAATTTATTTTCTTTCTTTCACCTTTTCTTTTTACATAAGAAACTCTGTGTTGTTTTGTCATCTCAAAGAGTAAACCATAAATGACATATATTCATATATGATTCCTAGGCTTGACTTCTCAAATAGCCTTATATATACACTCATCTTGCATGGCTACTTTTCATTTCGATTAGTGAGTGCCTGTTTCACACAAGAATTGGTTCCAAAGACCAGGAAGTTAAGGAAGTGGGGACGTTTTATAGTTTTATTGTTCTATAGTTTTTGGGTTTGACGATACGTCGCGTCTATGATTATAAAACTGGAAAAATAGGTTTTATAGACTCTAGTTTGGGTGTGACAAGATGATGTTTAAGATTGTGGTAGCTGGAAAGGGTGGAGCCCCATTGGCTGAGTGGGAGCTTACATAGTGAACTTTTTTTTTTTTTCTTTTTAATAATACATCTAAAAACTATATATTTTTCTAATTATACCAATTAAAATTTGTTATCCTTTTATAAGTCTACCTAAAAAAGGTTACCCCATTAAAATTAAAATTAGTAGGAGCTTCCGCTCCTACTGAACTTTTTTTTTTTTTTTTTTCCTTCTTTTAATATTAAATATAAAAATTATTGTATTTTTCTTTTTATACCCCATTTAAATTGGTTATCCTTATATAAGTCTCCCTAAAAATTTTATCCTTTAGGATACATCCACTAAAATAATTGGCTGATTTCACTACTGGGTGTAGGAGAAGAGAAATCTACAACAAAAAGCTCTTGTCACTACAAAAAGATTTATACGACATTTTTTGAATGTCGTTTTAAGGGATTGTTTTGTTGTCGTGGATGGACGTTTTCGAGGGTGGTTTGGACATAGATAATTCTTCACATAGCTACTGGATAATTATGTCATATCCTAATTTACCTTGCATATCATCAAATTTGAAATTCAAGTAGACAAATATACGAGAACATGATGAGGAAACCGAACGTTATAAGCAACAAATTGTCAGGTGTACGACCGTGAATTTGCCGGAAGGGCTATATATTGGAACGTACAAGGATAGTCGGCGGATTTTTTTTTTTTTTTTTTTAGCTGGACATATAGTGGCGATGTGGCATCAGGTGTATGGTCCTGTCGTTGCTAAAAGTACCGATATTTGTAGCTTATGATAAGCATATGGAAGCTTGAGCCAACAAGGTCAATCCAAGCTCAATAATGTGATGATGCTCTTATTTAGATTTTGGTGACATAACTCAAAACGAAATTAATTTTACGTATTCGACCTTTATTTAAATAAAAATTATTTACCTGAATTTTTTCGTACTCTTAAAAATAAAAGAAAAAGATATTGTAAACCTAATGTCTTGTAACATTTATGATATGAATGTGTGGTATAAGATTGACATTCATGAGTCAATATTATAGTAATTACTCGAAAAATGGTAAAGGATGGAATATTGTTATCTTTGAATTATGTATATTTGAAGATAAATTAATTAAAGTTAGTCCGCTTGTTTCCGCAGCGATTGTAATGTGGTCTTCTTTCCCTAGTATCTTGATCTTATATAGTAGTTGACTTCAAGTAGAGATACTGATGTATTTTTTAAACCTTTCACTGGACAATTAGGGACTTCGATTCTGTAATATTCACATCCTTGCCACTCTGTGAGGCCGCAATATTTTACCTATAACGATGTGTAACCTCGCCAATTCTTATGAGGAGCCGTAGCCACCTTGCGGCAAGAGTATGAGCAATTATTCTTAATTTATACAAAGTCGATTAATCTATATTTTCATCTTACGAATACAGGCGTTTTGTCGCATCACGTCTTTTTTATATCTCAATCTCACACGCATGAAAAGCGACCACTAACTCTTAGTCACTGCAAATCAGTGATACCCCGAAAAAAAAAACCGTCATGGTACACGGCACTTTTACCACCCTGGAATCCTAAGTTTCTACCAGTGAGCCTGTTTAATAATTTTGTTACATCATGTAGCATCAGTTCACTTAACTGGTTGAACCATCGTTTAAATGCATGAGCTTGGTTAAAATTCAACGAGCCTCTAGGCTCGCCGGAGCATAATTAGTGACGCTGACTGCCGGGTGTTGTGAGTGCCAAATTAAGCTTTGAGAGGAAGAAATGAGAGAGAGATTGTCAAGAGAAAAAGGAGATTGGAGCTTTTTGCCATTTTACTAGTTTAGGTGGCCAAAAAAAAAATCTAGTTGCTTTAAAAATCGATGGCATAAACTGAATTGATGTTAGGTACTAAATGTTTGTTTAACTAACACATCCGAATTCATCAATTTCCATCATATTGACTTTTTCCCTCCTTAATTTTGAGTCAAATGAGAAAAAAGCGACATGGTAGATTAATGGACTTGGCCAATATACACGGCATTGAACAAGACTTGACCCGGTTAAATGGAAAAGTACATATAAGCTTTTATTGTTTCATTTGTTTTCTTCTATATATACCTTTCATTTTTGAAAGGAAAAGGAAAGGTTGAATTTGTTATGTATTTAAATAATTTGCTGGGTTAATTAAAGCCTAGTAATACTTGTACACAATCGGAGACATCTAGCTTGGGAGCAAAGATGAAGTCATTAGGGTTTATGATATGGTTCTGCTGCATCGTAGTCCTTGTTCTTCTCTTGAATCCACCGCTCGGTGATCGCTTTGGCCGGTATGTATGAAACCCGACAACTTTTTTGAGAGACGAAGATGTACCTTGGTTTACCCAAAAAAGAAAAAAAAATTGATTATTCATGACTATGATATGATAACTATAAAATTTTTTCTTCATTCTTTTCAGGAAGTTGATGATGGGTCGCGAAGATGATATTGTGGAAGGGTCAAAGATACCGTCTCCGATTGGGGGTGGTGGGACTCATCATTAATGAACGAAATTACGCATCACAGATGTTCATTATATGCCTCTTTGCCATAAATCACATAATAAGCTTCAGAAGATGTGAAGATCAATTGTTGTCATAATTAAATATAAACGGTTGCTTAGTTTGGAGTTGTTGTGAAATACTATGTATAATTAGTGAATCTAATAATTTTTAACCTTTAATAAAATTTATGGATAACAAATATTGGTCTTTCATTTCTCTTATTGCAATATTACATGATCAATAGATAAACTGAAAAACAAAATATTATGTATATATAATTTGAGTGAAGAGAAGAGACAACATGTATGTATGTGACAGTAATCAGTCCTTACAAGAAAAAGTTAAGTTACACAGTTTCATGTTGTTTGAAAATGGATATATGTGATTGTTTTATAAGTACTTTCTTCTTCCTTAGTCCCTCAATCAACCGGTCATACATAATCCATGACCACGTGTGTGCCACCGTGATCACCACCGTTGCCATGACCTTCCTCCACCTTCCTCCTTTGAGGTCGTTGCAACCTAGGGAGAGCCCTGAGGAGTCGATTCCCTTAAAGGAGAAGCCGGCCATGAAGGAAGATGTTGCTAAGGAGGACCACATGGATGAGCCAAATGAGTCGTGGCTGTCTATTCTTTTTTCCTGCACTCTACCCTTTATTGAGACAATTTTTATATTGCCTGTTTAGTTGCGGTCATTTCAGGCTTATGTTTTATTTGGGCATGTAACTATTTTTTAGCACCTTTTGTTTTGAATTACTCTTTTGGATGCCTTTAGTTGTGTATGCTTCTTCTTCCTAACAATGTGCGATGTGAACATGTTTGCTTGTTCGAAAATCCGGCATTTTTAAAGTCAAAATTTCGTTAAGTACACCGATCAGAATTCAATTGTGTGTGATTGACCGAATCGACTGTTTGGAATTGTTCGAATGAATTCGACAATATTTAGTCGATTGTCATATATAGTTAGATGTTCAAAATTCATAATAATTGGTTTTCAAAACTCTCACGGTAGAGACTTACAATAACTTTAAAAACTCTCAAAGAACTTGAATCTTTGTAATTTCAGTTTGATCCCTAAGTTCGAATTTTGCCCCTCATTAAAGTAATGAAAATTCACATTTTTCACGTTTGGATAATTTTTAGTTTTTCTATCCACATTATCATGTTGGGATCTAAAATGATTGAAGAAAAATCAATCACAAATCGTTGACAGTTCCCAAATTAGATATCAAAGTCCAAAGAAGTAGTTGACTGTTGACTTAGTAAAGATCATCAAAAAAAGGTCTCGTCAACATTTTATTAAATTCCAACAACCGGCACATTGTCGTGAAAATTTATATTACTTAATTAAAAAGACTTTGAAGGGATTCACAGTTAATTATCTGGTACTTTCACTGGCAGTATCGTCTGCAGTGATTCTTGACCCAAAACCATAAGGATTTTGGAAGTTCTCTCCATGAAAATTTTCTTGTCTTATATAACTTATTAATAAAATACAAAGAAAACGTATGTTGCTATCTTTTTCCGAAGTCATTTGTTGGAAATCGCTCGATCATGTCTGCAAAATAAATATCGTCAATAAGTCTCACTGCTTTTATAGAGATTAAATTAGATTTATTAGATTCGAAGGTTATTAATCGAAACATATATAACTTTAGGATTTTTCAAATAAATATATTTGAAATATAATTGAAAATTAATTTTGCTTAATTTGTAATATGAATGGGCCATGCGACCAAGTTACTAGTCAATTATAATCATCTTCAAAAATAGCGGATAGAAGTTTTTTTTTTTTTTTTTTCCCCTTGTTTTTGTCATGCATAATATTTTGATATTTTATTCCTTCTATTGTTGACGTTTAACCAACTAATGTTTATATATAATCAATAATAACTATCATAAAATCTATCCATGAGAACCTCATCTATTAAGGAGCGAAATGAAGTCATTTGGGTTTGTTATGGCTACTTTGCATTGCGGTACACTTGTTCTTCTCTTGATTCTGCCACTTGGTGAATGCTTAGGCCGGTATGTGTGTGGACCGAGCTAGAGACGGACCCATAAAGTCCAGTGGAGACGCGTGGGCTACTCATTTTTCTTAAAACTTCCAAATAACCTACATATTTCTGAACTTTTTACATTATCACTTCTTATGTTCCCCCACTTATTTTTGTTAAAATATAAATTTTTTTCCCATAATAATTGGAATTCTTTTATATATTGCTCCCCAAATTTTTTCATTCAATTTCATTATTTAATATTATTCTTTTCCTATTTTATAAATAATCACATTTCTTAAACTTTAATTTATTATCATCTCACATCTGTCTTTAAATTTATGAAAAAATTTATATCTCTACTTTCAAATAATATATTAGTTATTATATTCGAGTGATTATCTTTATTGTGTTGTATTTAACTAAAAAATTTTGTTCACTCAACGTTATTATTTTTTTATGAAGTTCCTATTGAATTAAATTTTTGGATGCGTCACTGGAACTTGTTAGCAACTTAAAAATATTGTAGAGATGAAAATACCTTCTTTTAGATAATTTATCTGATCATGAATTCTTCTTCATGTGATCTTGTCAATATCAACTATTTTTCCATTTTTTTTTTCAAGAGGCTGCTGACGACCGACTCCGATCCTCATGAGGGCCACGGAACTGATGTGGGAAAACCTTCACCACCTTCGCCCGTCCATGGTGTGCCGGAGGTAGTCCATGAATTAAATAATTTTGCAGTACAGAATGCTTTAATTCCTCTATGAATCAATCAAGTTCAACAGCATGTTAAGATCTAAAGGCTATGATGATGAACATGCAATCTCTTCTACTGCATATATAAAGTGTAAATAAATAAATAAAATCATTTTTCTTTAAATTTTCTCACGGAAAAAAGTTATGAGTGCAAAACAACTGTTCAATTTTTCATATCTCTCTTGGTTTGGGATCTGAAATATGTACACAGGGTGATTGGGAAGATGGTTGTGCTTGTAATAATATTGCAATTAGAACTTAGAAGGCTACTTGTGAGCAGCTCATGAGCTTCTCTATATATGCGATATTTAATTAATTTCCTCTGTCCTCTTCTCTTTTTAACTAAGTGAGTTGAATAGATATCAAAATTAGGTCGGCATCCATCCTTATTATTTACCCATTTCATTTTACGTATTAAACTAGAAAAGAAAATGCAATATTGTTTGTAACCAAAGAAAGGGAAAAAAAAAAAAAAAAAAAAAAAAAATGCCAGCCCAAAAAACAAGAAGGGCAAAAACAATCAAATTAAAAAAAAAAAAAAAAACCAACCTCAAAAAGAATTAAGTCGTAACTTGCACTTATAGAGTGCATCTTAAATAAATCTTGTAAAAAGCCCAATAGGAAAATCCCAGTGGGAAACTCCTTAGTCAAACATTCCATGTTCAACTTCTCTAATTTTTCGTCTTTTTTAATTTTAATATTCTAACTGGATAATTGTGATGGAATAGCCCAAAAACTGTTCGGCTTTGAATTCTATTCTAAAAAATTAAAGGTGAATGGGAGGATTGCCTTTCAAGAGCACGCCTACTGTTTTATTGTAATGACTTCAAAATTTTTTTTGCCTCCCATAAAAGTTAAAAGTTCAACATAATATGTCATTTCAAAATTACCACGTACCGACCATCGCCAACAACCGGTATTAGACTAATCTACAAGACTAACATAGGTAATCCATCAGATTATTGTTTTTTAAGCTTTTTTCGCTAGATTTTAAATGTCTTCATTTTCTGTATTTTTTTGTTAATCAATTAAAGTGGGTGTTTGATATTGAACGAGTTCTTTATGAAATGTCAATCTAAAAATGGATAAATTTCTCTTTTATATATATATATATATTATCCTATTTCTATATCTAATCTAACATATAGATAAAACGAGTATTATTTGGTCGAACATGACCATTAACTACCTTTTTTTTTTTTTTTAATTGTCCTACTGAATCTTTTTTTTTTTTTTTGGGTTCAAAAATGTGCTCTTATTTGAACATAAATTTCAGTAGTACATTGTCATTCTCCAAATTTTCGATGAGAGAGGAGAGACTTTTTTTTTTTTTTTGGGTTCAAAAATGTGCTCTTACTTGAACATAAATTTCAGTAGTACATTGTCATTCTCCAAATTTTCGATGAGAGAGAGAGAGACTTTTTTTTTTTTTTTTTGGGTTTAAAAAATGTGCTCTTATTTAAACATAAATTTCAGTAGTACATTGTCTCAGAGAGAGAGAGTGTGATGGACCCCTCTTATCGAATCATCTAAAACATAATTACTTTTCTTAACTTTAAACTTTTTAACTTATATAGATCCTAAAATTTTAGAGGATTTTTTTTTTTTTTTATTATTTAAACATTCGTGAAACACACTTACAAAGCAAACTGAAGAAATTTTTTTCAAGACAGTTAAGTCAGCCTTAGTGGAACCATTTTATCAAAATACCGAAAAGTAAGCACTACTTAACATATTCACAGTACTAATTACTTTGAACATAAACAGATGGCATAAAACTTATTATTATTATTTTTTTTTTCTAAAACTTATAATATATCAGGCTTAGTTTCAAAAGTAGTTATCAAAAGTTTGCGAAAATTATACGCGGTGGTATCCATGCACCCATAACCTCCATAGCCTTCCCATCTGTCCGCCAGCCCAGCTTTCAAAGCTAAGACATGGGTTGTTTATTCGGATTACCTATAGCATTAACAATTTTGAATGAGCTTTCACTTAATAAGTACAAGTTTAATCTCACTATGCAATCTAATATACATGACCATTTATGAGTTGTTAAATTAAGATCATTACATTTTCTTTGAACCCTCGTGTTCGTACTGAGTGCACACAATAACCTAATGAGGAGTTAGGGGAGAACACTCCAACTACACTCTAGGTCTTTTTGTTTATGACATTTACCTCGCTCTTGTGGAGATTGATATGACATAATAAATTCTCTTTTAAGTTAGCCTCATGTTTAGTGAGCATGCAAATATGACATGTCATAAATGAGGAAATAAAATTCGCATATCATAGAGGCAATACTTCCATAACATTGTCACATATACATATCAACTTCACAGATATAATCAAATCATAAAAGCAATATCCATGATGTAGTGAGACTTGTACTTATAGATTCGACAACAATAGATTTCTTTAAGACAAGACCTCTTCCGCACTCGGTGTCGGTATCGTGTCCTATCAATTGACACCCGATAATTAAAGCAGAGTCTTCTTCTTCTTCTCTTTTTTTTTTTTTTTTTTTTTTTGAAATTAACTCAAAACTATTTTATTTTTTACCATTTTTTTCACCGATTTTACTCTAAAGATTTTTTCCACTAAGAATTAAATATTATAACTTTTTTCTTCCTGTCTATGAAACTGATTATGCACTGTCTTGATTTATTAAAAATTACATTTTTGACCTTTTTCAATAATTTTTAACCAATTTCGTCCCTGGTCGGTGTTTTTTCAGCTCCGTAACATTATCCACTACTTGGATTAGATTTTTAGGACCTGTTTTACAGAGTCCTCGTCTCAGAAAATCTGTTTTTCCGATTTATTTTCCACTTTTTACACTTTGCCCCAAATTCAAAAAAATTTGCATTTTAGTTCTTTGCTTTTACAAACTTCATGGATCCATTCTAACTCAACATAATCAACATCAAAATACTTCCTTTTCTTTCCCTCAACTAATCAGCAACTTTATAAAGTTGCATCATCATGTATTTTTTTTTAACCACCAAACCATAGAGCTTATAAAAATATTCTACCGAATACAAGTAAACATAAACAAGTCATGATTCCATAGCTTATATACCTAGTCCATAATGTGTTCAAAACTCATAAATATCAAACTTTTAAAGCAAAAATGAAAGCTTTTGATACCTAGCTTCGGATATGGTTTTTGATCTTGAACCACCCTTGAAACCTTTAGCAATCTTGTTCTTGAACTAAAAGGAATATAAATGGTTTTAAAACCCCATTAAAATCCTAATATATTTAGAGTAAATCACAAAGGAAACCATAGAAAACCCAAACTTTTTACCTCGATTGAGCACTAGAACACTGGGTAATTAGGGGGAGTGCTCGTGCACCCCCCCTGCCCAGTGGGTAATTACCCACTGGGTAAGGCAGTGGGCTTAGGCCCACTGCAAGAAAAAAAAAAAAAAAAAAGATTAAGGGAAGGGGTGCCGTGCACCCCTCCCTTTGTTCAGTGGGCTCATAGGGCAGCGGCCCACTGAACAATACAGGAAGGCAGTAAGCTGCCTTCCTGCAGCAAGTAATCAGAAAAAAATAAAAAAATAAAAAAATAAATATATATTTTTTTTTTCAGAAAATAGGTGGTCAGTAGGGGTGGTTTTTGAGAAGTCAAAATCTAACCCCTAAACAAGCAAAACAAAGATGACAAGATAAGAAAGAAAAGTTGACTACAATGTAAGATGATGGACTACTTGAATGACTATTCACTAAAACCACTTAGAAATGCATAAAAACCACCAAAACAACTCCCCAACTTGTCTTCTTCAGCTGAGCACGTTTTGGGAGAGTTTCAAATCCAAAAAAATTCAATTTTGTTAACCCACAATAAGACTTGGTTATAAAATGGTTTTAGGTAAACCAAAAACCATTTTTTCTCTTTCATAAAAAAACCACACAAGCAAAGAAAAGTTTTCTCTCTTCCTCTCTCATTGTGAACGAAATTTTCAGCTAAGGGAAGCCAAAATATACTTCATCCCCTTCACTCACTCCCAAGATCATTTTTTTTACAAGGAGGAAGAGCAACTACAAGTGTTTCTAAGGTTAAAACCTACACTTTTTCCACTTGTTTTCTAGAAAGGAAAATGATGTTAAAAAATGTTTTTAAAGTGATGTTTTATCTCTATTCTAGCTCCCTACCTCAAGGATCTAAGAGTGGTTCAAAGCCTTCAAGAGGAGCTAAGAACCCCCCTACTTTTCTAAAAGGTAAATGATTTGTAAACTAGTGGTTTTACCAAGATCTTAATAACTTTCATTTCAAACTGTGTTCTTACAAATAGAAAAATCTTGGCATGGTAAATGGTTTTAAATATGGTTTTACTACCTAATGAGATGATATATATGCTGGCCATGATTTAAGGTGGCTAGAAAACATGATTTGTGTATGGAATATGGTGGAAAGTGTATTTATGTGATTTTATGGTTATATAACATGAATGTATATTGATGTATGAGAATAAGAGATTATGGCATGTTGATATGATATGTCCTCTGTTTAATGGAAGCTTAAATGATGAGGAAATATTTTAACATCACAAATAAGCTAGAATAAGAATTAATGACCATAATGTACCAAAACTAATATTTTGGCATAAATGTTAATAAATTGGAAAATGGTATTTGAGTAGTGATTTTTATAATCTTATAGAAGGACAGATTATTAATCTTGACATAAGCCATAAGAAGAGCTCAAGTTTGATCAGAATAATATATGTCAAAAAATGACGATTTTGCCCTCAAGGGGTAAAATTTGTAATTTCACTAGCCTAAAAACTTTATTTAAATCCGAAACTTTTTAGTCTTGACTAGAGACTTAAAATAGACCTTGTATCAAATTTTGGTGATAAACGGATAAGAAATGACCAAAACACCATTTTGGGGTCAAAACGTAAATATAGAAAAGTTTATGGTCAAAAAATATAAATAATAAAAACGTCTTCAAAATGAGTACTGAGCCTGGTAAGAGCACTTTAAAAGCGACTAGGGCAGGTAAGTATAGAAACGTGAACCAAAGGGTATTGGGAACTAATTGGGGCTAATAAAGGACTAAAATGCAAAAATAATAAATAATGGGTCAAATTGACATAAAATCTACTTAGACTATAATTAGACAGCATATTTGTCACCCTTAAAACAGTATATTAAGCTAAATAATATAAGAAATAATATGGGTTTATGTTATAGTCAAATGTACGACCTTAAATAACATATAGGGACTTAAATGTTTACTTTTATTTAATTATGTTTTTAAATGTAATACGTTACGAAAGCCATTTTAAGAGCTAAGGGCACTGTTAACGTTATCTAAGGTTGGGACAAACTTTGAAAAGCCATTCAATAAGTCTAGATTAAAAAGGATGGTTATAAGGCAAAATTGTAATATTATCAAACTAAGGGGCAAAATGGTAATTTGATGAGGAGAACATTTTGGACCATAGGGAGAGGTTTTTCTGGGCATATAAAATGTAAGAAAGAGTAACTAAAAGTTACGGTCAAAAGATTTAACAAGTTTAAACTTAAATGGGCCGATTATGAATAAAGGGGACTTAAGGAATAATAAATAATGAATAAGAAATTAAGTGTTAAATAATTAACTCACCAATTGATTAATAATTAATTATTTTAATAATTAATTATTAATTAAGGAAATTAATTTATGATAATTATGTAATTAAGGATGAAAAAAATAGAAATAAATTACTAATTAAATTGAAATTAATTACTTAATAATAAATAGAAATTAATTATTAATTAAGAGAACTTATGTCCATAATTCAAAAACCTTACTCTAACTGTCGGCTTGTCAATTTAAAATTAGGACACCGCATCAACTTGAGGGTATAGAGCGGAAACAATCAACGCGATATACAATTACGTGATTTTCTGTAAGTACAAAACCTCACTTAACATGAAAAAAATGTTTTTTTGTTGTTGATGTTCTACGTTTTCTGTGATTTACCTTGATGAAAGTGATGAGCCTATGAGCTATATGTACTGTATTAATTAAGCATTTAACGTGCCTAATTTCTCTTGCACTGATATGATTGATATGCCTCACAATACGTATGCAATAATGATAGATGCATAGTGACATGTAAATCTATACATGTCACAAATAATAAGAATGAGACTAACGAAAGATAGGATTAAGTGTCGTATCAACCTCCAACTAGTGAGGAGGATATGATAAGAACGAAAGTTATAAGATTTGACCTTGGAGGTTGTTGGAGGGTCGCTCCCCTAACTCTCCATTGGTTGCACGCATATGGGTACGACATAGGGGCCCTTAAGTAGACAATATATGTAAATAATAAAGCATAATTGAACACACATAGTTCACATGCATTTTTGAACATTTCATGATGTTACATGTGATGATATGATTTTATGAAAATGATTTGTGAGATATTGTTGTACTTGCTGGCGAAAGCTCATCATTGTGTGTTCATGTTGTAGGTAACGCGGGTAAGCAGCCTGCTACTTAAATATTTTATGGATTGGCAAAGTTGTGCGGAGGCGACTAAGGACGGGTGTGGGATACCACCACGAATTAAATTTTCGCATTTTAGATTTCTTAAATTAATTTGTATCGACTATATTTAAATATGTTTTAATATTTTGAACTACTAAATTAGTATGAGTATTTACAAGAAAAAGACTTTAGAATTTTTCTTTTTAATTTACATAAAGTTATAGCTTTTAAAATATTATCTAAATATGAATTTGAATAGGATAATTATAGTTAGATGTTTTCAATTTCCTCAGTTAAGAAATTTAATAATTCCAACTATTATAGTATGAATATGTTAAAAAAAAATTATGTATTTTTAGAACCTAATATAAATAAGTGTTAAGATTAAATTAAATAAGAATAAGTAAGTTAGTTAACGGCTCGAAAAGTCAGGTCGTTACACCGAGCATGTCAAAAAAACTTAACTCCATAGTTAGGAGTCTATTAACAATTTAGAATTAAGATTGTTCCCTATATTGGCCATCACATTGTTAACAGAGATTATTAGAGATTCAAATTAATCTTGTTTTTGTCCAATATAATAATATTATTGCTCCGTTTGGTAAGTTAGTTTAACTCCAACTAAATTGTACTTTTTCATCTTAATTTTTGTATTTTTCTAAAAAGTCAACAAAATTTATAACTAATTAGTTTTTGAAAAGTTAATCAATTTCAACTTAAAATTTCATATCCAACTAACTTACCAAATGGAGCTATATAAAGCACATTCATCCAATGACACTCATTAATACCATCACGTACGTTCATAATGGAAACGAATTATATTAATAATAATTAATTATAAAAATCTGAACTTTAATTATATTTATTATAAAGGGGAAATGTTAGATTATTCTTAAATACATTATCCTCTCGAATATATTGTCTCACCAAATGTCTATTTTATCAATAACATGAGCAAGACTTCAAATCATTCTACACGCCATTGACCAAGACTTAAACGTTTTTTTTTTCTTTTGGTGTTTCAATTAGTCCTCTAATTGTAACTTAATATTTAATTGATATCTTGTTTCTAGTCGTGGTGTAAGTTTTTCCATTTCTATGATTGATAAGTTCAAACATTCATACTTCCATTCACATTTCAAGCAATGGATATTGTCTCTATATAAAATATGTAGAGGACAAGTCAAGATTAAAATCGACTTGACTGTTGACTTATTAGTTCTCTCATCTTCCAAGTAGTTTACGATGTAAGCATAACGTTTCTAAAATTTTGTTAGAATCAAACTCACATAAATGTCTCCTTTTATTATAAAAAAGGATATGAGATTTATAATTCTTTATTATTAAAGATTAAAAAAAACACTACAAAATCCATAAGAATTCCTATCCAAACCTTCCGCTCTCGTCCGTTAGTTAGTCCCAAGTCCCAACAGAGTGCGCAAATATCTTTTTATCGATAACGCATGACCAACACCGTATGTGCCAAGAGTCAAGTTTGTTGGAAGTCTGAAGTCTTCGTTCTTTTGTTACATTGCTATTTTTATATTCCTCTTTTTTTTTTCTCCCCTTTAAATCGGCCAATTTATGGCCCATTTGGATTCATTTTTAGAAAACGTTGTTTCAAAAGGTTTTTGAACCAATTTTATTATTCACTTTCCAATATTTCCCAAAAAAAAAATTCAAATTTTAAAATCCAAAACTTTATTATTTTAAGGCGAAATAAGATGATTTTTTTTTTTGGTTAAAAATTGCATATCAAGATTAACGAAACAAAATTTATATTGTTAATTTTTTTTCTAAACATATATTAAGTTATAACATATTTTCAGTTTTAAACAATTTATTTTTATCAAATACACATTTTTGAAACTAAAGTCATCTCCAATCTCCAAATACCATTTCATAAAATGACCAAAAATGGCCCTCTTATGTATAAATAAAGCTCATAGTTCAGACAAGCTTGATACAACGAGCTTGAGCGCGAGATGAGGTTCTTAGGGTTTGTTTCATGGTTTTTGTTGGATCCTAATCCTGGTTCTTCTCTTGAATCACCAATTTCCGATCACTTTGACCGGTATGTTCCAACCTCTATCTACTTAAAATTTTGCAGAAGGAAGTATATAACTGTGCCTTGGCTTAGAAAATTAATTTTACTTTTGGTCACTTCATCTACTTATATTCTGACAAACTTTTGTGTTTCATTCGTTCAGAAGGCCGCTGATCAGCTGTCGCGCTGGTCCGAGAAGATGCGCATTTTCTGAGAGGGCCACCCGCCCCGAGAATAGTCCAAGTCCTTGGCAATCGCGCCCCAATTTAATAGAGGAAATAAATGAATAAGGTTACTGTGCAGCACGGAATATGCTTCTCCGCTACACATCAATATTAAGATAGATTACGAGATCTCTTCTACTTAACGGTCAGAATCACGACGTAATAAAAACCATAGTTTCCAGGCGCTTGAATAAGTTTATGGATACATTACAACTTTTGATTTCCATTTCTGTTTGCCATTTTATTAATTTGGTTTCCATGTTCTGAGGTTATAAGCAATTTTATTAGTAGATGACTGTGCTGTGTGCCAGATGATCATATGCATAATTGAAGCCTGTTTGAGCTTCTATCCAAGTGCATAATTAGTTGTTGAAATATAAAACAAATGTTCCCTTGCCAAGGGCTTAAGGCTATGTTTGGAACCCGATTTTAGAGGGGAAAGAAAAAAAAAAATGTTAGGGATTTTACTTTCCCTTGTTTGGAATCCAAAAAAGATGCAGAAAAAAAATTAAAGGAAAAATACTAGAAAAAATATAAAAAAGAATGGTGGATTCTATTTTCCTTAAAAATAGGTGAGGAAAATCAAATTCAATGGCATGTTTGGGATTGGGGCAGGGTTACGGGATGAGGATCAAGGTCGGGTTTTTGGGACAGTGGTCAGGGTTGGTTTCGGGATGAGGCTCGGGATTGAGTTTCAAGACCGAAGGCTAGGGTAGGGTTACGGGACAAGAGTCCAAGTTGGGTTTCGGGACGGAGGATCAAGGTTCTGAAACCTTAGTCGGAACCCTATCCCGAAACCCGACTCTAACCCCCCAGTACTGGAACCCAACCTCGACCCTGACTCGAAACTCAAACCTAACTATTGGTTCAGAAACCTGAATCCAACCCTCAATCCTAACCTCTGTTCCGAATCTAACAACGACCACGATCTCGAAAGCCAACCTGACCTCGACATCTGTCCCAAAACCTGATCCCGACCCAATCCCCGCCCTGTAACTGACACCCCTATCTCGAAACCCAACCCTGTCCCAAAACTCAACCCAATTTTGTTCCGAAACTTGACCCAACCCATGTCCCAAAACTCAAGAAAACAAAATACTTTTTTTACCCGTAACTTTCTTTAAGTAAACTTTTTACTTTTCTTCCCCCTTTTTTTTTAAAATTTTATTCTCTGAGCACTTTCTTTCAAAAAATTTCTATCACAAATTCTGTGATTCCAAATAGACCCTAAATTCTTGGAGAATTAGTAAGTTATGATTGTATTAGAGTAGGAGCTCCTCAATTACTTGTTGGGCTTAAATATATTTTGGGTTTATAACTATGTTAATATTCGTGTTGAGCTTTCAATCAATATTCGGGAATTTTCTTGATCAAAGTTTAATAAGGCATATTAAGAGTTGTGTAACTGCAATAGGAGGGGTTAGAATTCTACCATTACCAAGGTTTTTGCCGGAATTGCTCGGGCAGTTGCAGCAAATAGACTGTTAGATTATAACCGGTAATCTAGTGGATGTGGAAATCAAATAATGATCACCGACTAGCACCAGACCCGTCAGAACGACTAATACTAGACTATTAACATAGGTAATCTATCAAATATTTTTCTTGTTCTAAGCCTTTTTTTTCCCTAGATTTTAAATTTCTTCTTTTTTTGTTTGTGTCGTTGTTAATTGGTAAGAAGAGACTTGAAGAAATGCCAATCCAACGGGATGTACCAAGTTTCTTCGTTACCACTTATCCTCTTTCTATTATTAAAAATTTGAGAAATACATACATTGAACCACTAGGAAAAAAAAAAAAAAAAAACAAACAAACAAAAACAAAAACAATCAGGTTAACCTTTATTAATAGCAGCACGGGTTTCGTTAACTTAAGATTTTTTTCCTTCCGCCAGTCAACCAGACTATCTACTAAGTAGCAGCAGTAGGGTTTCGTTAACGTAAGATATTTTGTTTTTATTTTTCTCTTTTTAAGGATTAGTGCTCTGGAACAAATGCATTTTGGTATCTACGATATTCATCATATATTAAACGGATTTATTTTTTACTAGTCCAAGTTACTACCATAGGTTTGATTGTAAAGTTCACGAGTAAACAAAATCACCAAGGCTATCAATAGCGACTCTTAAATTATGCAAATGGTAAGGGCATTTAAGAAATTTTTAATTCAAGATATTATAGCTAAATTAAGGTGCTGAATCGGTAAAACAAAGATAGACACTTTATAGTTTATAGATTGTAATATCGGTCGTCTTATGAGGATGATGATTATTGTCACATTGTGGTCAATTCCGCTCCATTAGAAAGGATATTTGTAAGTTTAATCGTATTCACTTGAATGTCACTGATGGAGTAATAATAAAACTAATGTGTGGTATATACGTGACAGCAAAAAATAAAATAAAAAAATTACCAAAAAGAAAAACAAAATCAGGTTACATATTATAAAATATATATATATATATATATATTCATATATACATATATTCACGGTATACTTAATTATCTTCAATGTTGAATGGAATGTGATTCTAAGAATAAATAAAATTAAGCTCGAAAGTAATTTTCGGATTACTGAAAATGTATTTAATTTTTATACCATCTTTATGTAGATGTTCTGTAAAAGGGAAGGAAATAAAAAGGATGGGAAAAATAGTCGGTATGAAAAGAAAGAAACTAAGCTCGTTACCTATTTTAAACTCATTTTTTCAAACTTTGTAATATAGAATTCCTACGAAAAATTTAAATTTGCTGCTTGAATTACAATCCGAACGAATGGATAGTTAGCAAGAAAATCAGTAAGAGAAAAGTAGACCCATCTAGCATTTCTTTAATTCTCACGGACAATTCGAATGCGATTACTATCCAAAATCCGAATTCACTCATATTCCATGGATGACTTTGATTCAAATCCCGAATCTAACGTTTGGACTAGTTGTGTTGTTATTAGAAAACGAGTGCTGTTTTTAATGACTTTTTAGGCCAAAACTTTGAAGTAATTAAGAGCCATAAATATTATGCACTAGATCTAACAAAAGTCAATAAAATCTAAAGTCTCTCTCTCTCTCTCTCTCTCTCAACTTCCTGTGATGTGTTTTAACTAATGATTGGTTACTACCGGATTAAACTTCTTTCTTTCTTTTGTTTTCGTTTTTTTTTTTTTTTTTTTTAAGCTGCACCGATTAAGTACCATTACAAAGCTAGCCACTCTAAATTCAAGTGAGAAAAGTGATAAGGAAAAAAAAAATCTGGCGAGGGCTTAAATTAAAACAAGAAATTATGAAAATAATAAAACGAGAGCATCTGAATTTACTTATAAAAAAAAAAGGTAAACTTTTAGTCACAACATTTTTGTGTGACTAAATGTTTTTTTAGTCATAACCTTGTGACTAATGTAATTAGTTACAAAATTTTTTATGACTAAATTACTTTTAGCCATAAGGATTTTAGTTACAGAAAAAAATTTATTACTAATACATATTAGTCACAACCTTGCGACTAAAAGTGACATTTAGTCATAATAAAATGTTATGACGTGTTATAAAAAATGTTGTGACTAGAATTTATTGCTTTAATGTGCATGATCATCCTATTACTTGTAGTCATGACATAGGGTCTAATACTTTTTAGTAACAGACGTAGTAATAATATTTGTTTGTGGTTAAAACTAATTTCGGGTCAAATTAAATAAAATGGAGAAAATTAAAAATTAAAAACGCATACACCATTGACCAAGACTTTCACTACTCAATCAAAGTCTAATACAACAAGCGGAAATTACTTTTTGTTTTTTTGTTCTTTCTTCAACTTTTTGAGTTGTTTTATTGACCTGTACATTATCGTTTTGGCCGAAATTGAGGGGTTCATGTTTTGACAATTTCCATTAAATTTAAGTATTGGACTTTAACCAGCCTTTTATTCATGTATAAATTAAGCCCATAACTCGTATATGTAGTGCCTAAGTTCAGATATCTAGCTTTGGGAGCGAAATGAAGTCATTAGGATTTGTCTTATGGTTATGTTGCATTCTAGTCTTGTTCTTCTCTTCATTAGTCCACCGGTTGCTGGTCGTGGCAGGTATATACGAACTTAGTGACCTTTTTTTTTTTTTTAATAAATAATTTACGAACTTAGTTACTTGAATTTCGTCGTAGCGATTTTCCTCAAAAAAAAAAAATGTCGTAGAGATTAAATATATATATATATATTATATAGAACAAACAGCACAAGTATATGGATATATATGTGTTTTTGTTACGTTGTCATGTGATTAAAAGGTATGGGAATCGAATCTATAAATATACGTTTTCTAAACGTTATACGTGTTTTATCATCTTTAAATTTTTATCTAGATATAAAATTATTTCGACTGTGATTTGTGTTGAATCACTACTATGAACATATAATTTTGTTGGATTGATTTTAATGATATTGTAGACATATATGATGTAGTTCTGATAATGTTATAATGTTGTTGGAGTATATTCTTTTGATACAGCTTTGTGGTTTGATTTAGCTTGTATAATAATACTTTTGAATTTTTAAATGTATAATATATTTTTTCTTCACAAGAAAAATAATCTAGATGAAACAAAATCTTTTTTTTTTTTGCCATAATTCTAAATCCTAAAGCCGATAAAAGTACCAATCGGAAGCGTATCATGTGGATTGGTGTATTGTACATGTATTAGTTTTTTTTTTTTTTTTAAACTGAGAGAGAGGATATTAGTATCAAAGAATTGAAGCACATTTCAATTATGTTGATACTTGCTTGCAATAATGTTCTCTAACAAATATGCAACGCGATATTATTAATAAAAGAGGAAAGAAAGAAATACGAAATGTTCAAGAAGGGGAAAAAGAGGAAAACAGCCAAAAAAGGCGAAAAAATTAGAAACTAAAATAACATGAGTCATAAGCTAGTCTCATAAATTTTAATCTTAACTTCTATCTTGAATAAGCTACAAAAACTTGTTAAAAACCTTCTAATCAAAATTCAGTGTGAAAAAGACTAGAGAGGAAAAAAGATTCTTTGAGTTAATTATTGTACATGTATTAGTTTAAACATAGCTCTTTGAGTTTGGTGACCGGCAACATGTTGAGAATTCTAAGTTTCTCTGTTGCCTCTAGTCTATTTTTTTTTCCTCGGCATTATACTATAATTTCCTTTATTATTTTTCATTCATTACACAATGGAATGCGTAAATAAAGAGAGTGCTAAAGGGTGCCTACCTAATTAGAATATCTTAATACACTTACTAATTCATGTGACCAACATTTATTTAAAAAAATAAAGTTAAGTAACATAACAAGTACGAATTAGATTAAATGCAATTCATATATATATATAAAATATATATTATATGTGACAATTATCAATTCTTATTAGGAAATTAAGGGTTAGTTTGTAGTCCCACATCGCTTGGGAATGGATATATGTGATAGTTTATAAGTAAAGAGACCACTTCTTACTGGTATGAGGCTTTTCGGGGTGAGCTTAAGAGCAGAACCGCGTGGCATAGTCTAAAGCACACAATATCATACCAAAGAAATGCATGGATTGTTACAAATGATATCAGAGCCTATACCCAATCGAAAGTGTGACCAACGAGGATTTGGCTCAAAAAAAGAAAGGGGTAATTGTGACAGTCATCAGTCCTTATAGAAAAGGGTGAGCTGCATAGTCCTACATCGTGTGAAAATGGATATATGTGATGGTTCATAAGTAAGCGTGGATATGAGGTCTTTTAGGATGAGCTCACAGCAATCCGTACAAAGTTCAGAGCAGACATATCATATCAAAAAGAGGCATGGGTCATTACAATAATAAATTAGATATATATATATATATATATAAATATGACAGCTATATGAATCGGTTGTTATTTAAGCTAAAATATGCGGATCGGACAGTGATAGATGATGCATC
The DNA here is from genome assembly GCA_009761775.1 of Ficus carica. Taxonomy (NCBI): domain Eukaryota; kingdom Viridiplantae; phylum Streptophyta; class Magnoliopsida; order Rosales; family Moraceae; genus Ficus; species Ficus carica. The sequence goes on from VYVB01000610.1 coordinate 55,048, forward strand.
AGTAGGCCAATTGCTCAACAAAAAACACTTGTTTCCTTCTTTCAGGAATCCGCCATTCGCACCGATCAGGTCCTGTGACAAGGGTGTGGAGATGACTGTAACTGGAAATTTTCACCACCTCCCCCCCTTGGAGGTCGTGGAGGTACTCCATGAACAAACTAATATATATGTTGTACGTACCGATTAATTAGGTACAACACACATCATGTTAAATCTTATGCTTAATTAATTGTAGTCTAGAATTGCTTGAAATTTCAACTATGACATGTATGAAATAATGCTTTTTGTGATCACAAAACACACACACACACACACACACACACACACACATACATACATATATCTATATATATATATTCAAGTTACTATGTTGTAACATTTAACGTTTTCAATTTTTCATTCTTCCTTGGCTATACTTATAATATTATTAGTTTTAAACATGTGCGCCGCACATGTGCAAAAAAATGAATTATAATATAATCCCTTAAAAAAATAAAAAAAAAGCTTCGATTGCACTAATTACTTTGGTTAAAGACAAAGAGTCCAATTTTATTGACACTTCAATATTTTGATTGAGACAAATACATAGAAATCTATTTATGGGTATTATGAGAAGAAAAAAAGAGGTATTTAAACAGAGGCAAATTGGAGGGAAAAAAAAACTATTTTATTGGGTAATAATAAAAATAAAAAAATGCTTAAAAAAAAAACACATACTCACACACACACCAATATCATAATTTTAAAAGAATGTAAGATAAATATCTTGTAGTAATTATTTACGTATTTTTTTAGGAAAGAAGATATTAAGTACTATTTGAGTATAGAAAATTTAGAAAATAACAGATTGTATTTAAAATATTTCAGATAAAAGGGGAGAACAAAAAAAAAAGGTAGAAAAATTAAAAGAAACAATAAGAGAGGCCAATAAAAGTAATAAGTTAAAGAAAAATGGGAACAAAAAAAAAGCTAAAGAAGAAAAAAAACAAAACAAAAAAAAAAAAAAACAAAACAAAAAAAAAAAAACAAAACAAAAGAGAAAGAAAGCAAAAATAAAATAAAAATAAATGAAGAAGACTAAAATGCACGTTTTAACCTAAATATGCGTTTTGGATGAAACTGGGTGAACGGAAGCCCAACTTTAGCTCTTTTACAACACAAATAAGATATATATATATATATATATATATATATAGACACACGATTCCAAAGAATATACTGAGCATTGAGTACATGTTTGGTACTCCAATCCAAACTCAAACAACTTAATTAATTTTTGTCTTTTTCTGAAAATTCAAATAGTTTTTTTCTCCAATATGAGTGTTTAACTTCAACCTACCAATCAAATACATGCCTAATTATTTAGTAGATGGTTTTTGTGTGCAAGATAATGTTCTTTACTTATAAGAGGCAGTGAGTTTACCAGTACTTTTTGTGATTTTGTAATTAGGCCAACCTGCTTTAATGAGGAATTTATTAGTTAAATTTATTATTCGGTGCAATCAGAAAGGAAAGCTACTTGGGTGAAAAGCATCTAGCTAGAGGTAGAGATGCTCTGGTACAGAGGAGAGAGTGAAAATGAAGAGTAAGCTAATGATCTTTTATGTTTATTTGGAATATTGTATGTTTAATCTGTCTCATAGTCAATAATGACTGGAGGGCTTGGTCACTACAAGAAACGGCCCGTCTCTAGTGGCAACAAATTGATCGCCACAAAATATTCAAGACATGCTAACAAAACCAACAGCGACAATAAGTTGTCGCAAAAAAGTAGTCGCTATATCTTCATTGCTACAAATATTATAGCAGTGTCGACATTGCCAAAATAAAATATAGTCAATAGCGATGACATATGTCGAACGGATATGAAACCATCAACAGCTAACCCACCAAACAAATATTTTGTGGTTTATTTGCGAAGCTTGGACACTGTGCAGAACCCCTTTCTTTTGCTCCATCAACAAAATGCAACAACAGCCCTTCATCCTATGACCGGCCTGTTGGTGCCCATGTTTTTGTTAGGTAGCCGATGACACAGTTTTGGCACCTCGGCCAAGACTGCTGATTACCTGTAGTTCTAATGGCAATAATACTGCTATTAACTTTATTGAAATTGGATAAATGCTACGTATTCAAATATTCAAATTATTAACAATTTTATGGATACATGCTCAGAATAACTGAGAGGATCTAGGCACGTAAGCACGCCATTGTAAATATCTTTATGATTTACTTTGAATGTGTCATTAGAATTCAAATAGGTAGGTTATCTTTTAAGAGGTTATAAACAGGTGATTACGCCTTCAGAATCCTAAGTCACTTTTGAAGATTACAACAAGACTGTAAAATTTTCTTTGGATGACAATTTCACCATGAATATGGATACCCACGAGTACCGCTCTTAATAGTGTGGGATTAATTTTACCCCCAAGTTGGGTGAGAGACGGGGGTGGGAAAAGCTCGTCCATCACTGCCCCCCCATAATACTTTGATATATCAAAGACCAAGTAGTTGACTATTGACTATAGTAAAGATCATCTGAATAAGTACATTCTCACTTATCTCCAAGTAGTTGCCTATGATTATAAACGAGTAAGGGCTCCTCAAAATTGTCTAAAATTACCACAACGATACAATCTCGTGCAAATTAATGCTGCTTGATTAAAAAGGCTTTAAAGGGATTCGCACAGTTACTTTCCTGGTACTTTCACTGGCCGTGATTCTAGACCTGGAAAATAGAAGTATTCGGAAGTTCTCTCGATAAAATTTATTGTCCTAAATTATTGATAAATTACAAAGAAAATGTATGCCGCTAACTTTTTCCGAAGTCATTTGTCGGAAATTGCTTGATTATCTCTGCAAAGAAAATATGGTCCATAGAAAGGTACCAGTTTCACTGCTTTTTAGAGATTAGATCAGATTTGACGGTCATTCATTGAAACATAACGTTATGATTTTCAAACTAAATACAAGAAAAATTAGGTTGGACTGCCTACTTTTGTCACTCAAGAACTTTTTATTTAATTTAGTAAAATGACCATTTGCTATATTTTTCTTTCAATTTGATCAATTAATGATTGACTTGAAAATTATGATTTAGTTGTAGTCAATTAATGACTGACTTCGGTCAATAACTAATTTACTAAATTAATAATATTATGTGGTCAATCAATAATTGATCATTTAAGAATATTAATTAATATTTTTATTTTTTTAAGTCTTTTAACTAATTATTAAAACTTCGGTTATTTATTTAAAACCTTCTAGAAAGGCTATTTTTCTCTAAATCTCATAAATATATGAGATGATGAAAATAAGTTTTCCTTAATACCTGATGCAATCTTTTTCATTAAAAAAAAAGAAAAAAAAAAAAAGAAGGAACAAAACTATTAATTTATTTTGTTAACAAGCCATGCGACCAAGACTTCAGCAACTCCGACTAGTCAATTAAAAACGTGTAGAGGACGGAAGTGCTGTTCCCCCCAACATATCCATACATATCTATATATATGATCAATAATAACTGCCATAAAATCACTTGATAGAAGCTGAGCGATTAGGAGGCGAGATGAAGGCATTAGGGTTTGTTTTTTGGTTAAGTTGGATTGTGGTACTTGTTCTTCTCTTGAATCCAGCGTCGGAGATCACTCATCAGGCCAGTATGTGGACTTAGTTAGCAGATTAAAAACGTTGTAGAGATGAAATATCTTAGTAAAGTAATTTATCCGATCAGTATATATAAATATATATATATATATATATATTCTTCTTCATCTGCTAAATGAAACTATATGTTGTTCTATTTTATCTTTCAGGAGGCTGCTGATCCTTCCTCCTCATAGGGGTCACGGATCTGATGTAAAGGGACAATTTTCACCACCTCGCCGAACCGGGGCAATGGAGGTCATCCATAAATCAATTTTTGCAGTACAGAATGCCCTTTCCTCTATGAATCTATCAAGTTCAACAACATGTTACGATCAAAGGATATCCGATCTCACGAATCGACTTTGCTCGCTGATTGAAGTTATGGGTGCATAACAAACTATTCAAATTTTCATTTCCTTCTTCGTTTGGGATCTGAAAGATTTGGGAGATGGCTAAGAGTGATAATAATATCGTAATAGAAACCAACTTGATCAGCTCATGAGCTTCTATATGCGTAAGTTAATTATTTTCCTCTCTGTTCGGTCTCTAATTTTTCTGTTTTTTTTTTAATTGAATATTACTAAATAATTGTGATGGAACTGCACATAAACAAATGAAGCACATATTTTAATTTTCTGCTAGTTTTCACCTCCTACACAAGTCGATTTAATATTGAGAAAACATCACGCTCCAAATGATCTTTACATAAAAAGGTTAGTGTTCGGATTCGTACATAATCTAATTGTAATTATACACATGAATATATCATGAAGTATTTTTTAATTATTAGTATTATACGCAGGATGCTTATAGTTGATGCCCAACATGTACGTTTTGGGAAATTAAATTCAAAATTATGAAGTTGTTAAAAGATAAAAAAAAATTTTAATTCAAATTCTTGCGATATTTTTCATTAAAAAGTGATAGTCAATATTCAGCATTTGACTCTCATCTATTCACATGGAACAGTCAATAAATAGGGATTGATCCCCTAAAATATATATAGCGATAAATTTGTCTCACTCAAAATATGTGGCCACTAATTTCAAATCAAAGTCAACTTTGAGACATTTCTTGCTGTGGCCTAAGTTTTCCCATTTCTATTTCCCAAGTCGCTGATGAGTAGGCCCACTTGATTGATAAGTTCAAACTTTCACATTTGCAACCCATGGAAATTCTCTATATTATATAGTGGACGATACATCAAGATTATTAAAAGAGAGTTGACCGTTGACTCATTCGGATTTCTCTCATCTTTCAAGTAGTTTCTAGGGATTCAAAGATAAATAGGCTTTTTTAAAGAAGATTTTAACAAATGGTCTAATTTTTAAAAAATTCGCTAAACTGCTCCTTATTATTTTTTTTAATGATTAATCAATTTTATTAAATGATTAATCAAATATTGATCATATATATAATATTGTTAATTTGGTAATTAATAATCGACCTCAGTTTGATTGATTGACCATAACGTAAATAATCAATTTTCAAGTCAATCACTTATTGATCGTGAATAATTTCGGATGAATCAAATCTGAAAAAAAAATAACAAGTGACTATTTTCTAAATTAACAAAAAAAAAAAAAATTGATCATCTATTAGATTGGATGACAAAAAATAGACTACCCAACATAATTTTTTTAGTTTCTATATAAACAAAATGTTTAAATTTTGTTTGAAACGAACCCGCGCAAATGTCTCTCTTCTTCTTTTTTTCATTCTTTCTTTTTCCTTTTAGTTTTTTTTTAAGGTATCAGCTCAAAAATACTACTAATTTTGAACTCATGAACTCCTACCCAAACTACTCCCTCCCACCCATTACGCCGGTTCAAACGGAGTGCGTAAATGTCATTTTATCAATAGCGCGTGAAAATGTACGCCATTGACCAAGACTCTAGCTAGGTTGACTGAAGTCTTCTTCTTTTTTTCTCATTCTGCCTTAAACCAACCAATTTAAAGTATAAATACAGCTCATAACTCATACAAAGCTCACAACTCATAAGAGACAACCAGCTCAATCGGGAGAGAGATGAAGACCTTAGGGCTATTATGGTTGTGTTGGATCCTAATCCTGGTTCTTCTCTTCAATCCAGCATTTTCCGATCACTTTGGCCGGTACGTTACGAACCTTCTATCTACGTAAAAACAAATCATTTGGTCACTTCATCCACTTAATCTCTTCTTTCATTCTTTTAGGAGGCTTTTAATCAGCCAAACCACAGGCCGAGCGTTTACAGAGCCGCCACCTACGCCACGGGGTCAAACCCCATAATTTGGTTGAAGAACATTCTACCGTGCAGTCGATAAAAGATCACCGTGTAAAACATAAACCGTATTTGGTAACTTAACTGAATAATGTTATGGTTACATGACAAAAACTTTGGATTTTCATTTCTTTTTGGCATATCATTAATTTGATTTTGATGCTTTGAGATGATATATAAATTAGGAGATGATGGTGTTGTATGCGAGATGATGTTGTGTTATTGGATCTTATTTGAGATTTTACCCAAATAATTCATAATTTGTGGTTGGAGTACAAAATTAATATTGACATACCTCCTAACAGCTTAATTATTTACGAAAAAATTGAAAAGGTAACATTGTATTAAACGGGTGGTCAACAATTACACTCTTCAATTTTATTTTGTTCAGTACGTACATATGTCTCAAAGAAAGCATGCGTAGACCGATTACAGGAGACCGGGATGTGAGCACGTTAACCAACTAATACCAACTGATAAAGAGACTAATTAGGCACCAACTGATAAAGAGAGATATTAGAGACATCTAGGAAGATTAATGTACTTAGCGCACACATGGCAGATCCCGTATATACATTTAGGGCCTGTTTGGGGTCTTGCTTGAAGATGGTGTTTTGGAGGTTAAAGATAGATTGAGTTTTGAAAATGTGCGTTTGGTGAAATGAAATATTTTGAGTGAAAACGTGCAAAACTTGAAACATGTTCAGAAAAAATTAGCATTATGGATCTTGTTTCGTTCCTCTCAAAATTCTACACAATTTTTAAAAAGATATATCACATTTTTGACTTAAAATGATAAAATTATGGACTTTTAAAGTTTGAGTTCTTTAAAAATATTTGGAAAGTGAATAGTAAAATTAGAGGAAAATGACAAAAAAAATATTTGGAAACATAGTTTCTAAAGGTGACCCAAACACCCCCTTATTTTCAATCATCAACTTTGCGTGACCATAGAGAGCAACATATGGCAATTACGCGTATTTTTAGGTATCTGGAGTCTAAAAAGGAAATTTTTTGTTCACCGAGAGAATGCTAATTATCAAATGGTGAATGCCTACACCAATACAAATTGGGCTTGGACAGTAGACGACAGACGATCTACTTCTGTTTAGTACTTTACCTTATGAGTGGTAACCTCGTTACATGGAGAAGCAAAAAAAAAAATAGAATATGATTGCACGTCCTAGTGCATAAGTTGAATATATATCTCTAGGTGTTGAATATTGAATTTGTGAAGTGTATAGCCAAGGCTTCTATTGCAGGATTTGGGCTTATTCATCAAGGCAACTAATTCGATTATATTGTTAAAATTAAGAAGCTCGTGATATATATAGCTCATAATCTAGTTCGATATATGATACAACGAAGCATATCAAGGTAGAAAAATTCTTTATTAAGGAGAAGTTAGATGAAGCTGACTAATATTGTGGAGCTGATTAATATTAGATTTGAAGATTAGTTGGACATATGTGACATTTATTCATTACCAATTAGAGGGCAAGTGTCAATTAGCGAAACTATGGCCGTCAATTAGGGAGAGGGTGTTTGGGGTCATATTGTTTCCAAATATGTTTTTGTCATTTTCCTCCAATTTTACTATTCACTTTTCCAACCATTTTCAAGAAACTCAAATTTTAAAAGTCCATAACTTTATCATTCTAAGTCGAAATGAGATTTTTTTTTCAAATTGCATAAAATTTCAAGAGGAAGAAATAAGATCCATATTGCTATTTTTTTTTTCCAGACACGGTTCAAGTTTTTGCACTTTTCACTCCAAACAGTTCATTTTCACCAAATGTATATTTTCAAAACTCAAACTATTTCCAACTTTCAAAACACCATCTCCAAATATGACCCGAAAATGGCCCTAAATGTGAATATATACTGAACCAAATTTTAGGCAAGCTGAAGCGGGATTTGGAACTTGAATGTGGGATCTTCATAACCTTTTTTTTTTTTGTATATATATATTTTTTTGTCGTTCATATGTATTGAATTTTAGGCAAGCGGAGCGTGAAATCGCTAGGTCTCTGCTTGGAGGTATTAGACTTACTATACCGCTTCTTTGTGTGCTTTGCATGAGTTATTTTGCAGACATATGTCTTTGTTTTATTCGCTTGGAAGGTATTTTTATGCCATTACTTATCTAATGGCTCTATGTTCAGTTCCAAACTTTAGCTGGGATGTCTCGCTTCAGGAATTTGCAAACCCTGCTGTGGAAATCTTCAGCGCAATGGACGATAGAAGGTATCAAGTCTCACTGCTTTTTAAGATATTAGATTAGACTACACGGCCATTAATTGAGACATGACGTTATGATTTTCAAATAAATATACAAAAATTAAGCTGGACGGCCTGTTTTTGGTCATCCAATCTAATAGATAGCCGATTTTTTTTTTTTTTCATTTAGCAAAATGATCATTTGTAATTTTTTTCAAATTTGGTCAATTAATAATTAACTTAAAAACTTGTGATTTACGTTATGATCAATCAATGATTGATTACGATCAATAACTGATTTATTAAATTAATAATACTACAAGATCAATCAGTAATTGATCATTTAAGATAATTAATTGATCATTTCTTCTCTGTTGGGTCTCTAATTTTTCTGTTTTTTTTTTTAATTGAATATTACTAAATAATTTTGATGGAACTGCACATAAACAAATGAAGCCCATCTTTTAATTTTCTTCTAGTTTTCACCTCCTACACAAGTCACTTTAATATTGATAACACAACACACTCCAAATGATCGTGACATTAAAAAAGCTAGTATTTGGATGCATATATAATTTAACAGTAATTACACACATAAACATATCATGAAGTATTTTTTAATCATTAGTATTATAAGCAGGATGTTTATAGTTAATGCCCGACATATTTTTTGGGAAATTAAATTCAAAATTATGAAGTTGTTAAAAGATATAAAAATTAAATTCAAATTCTTTTGATATTTTCATTTAAAAGTGATGGTCAATATTCAGCATTTCATCTATTCAGATGGAGTAGTCAATAAATAGGGACTACTCCCCTAAAATATATGTAGGGATAAATTTGTCCTCACACAAAAATATTTGGCCAATAATTTCCAGCCCAAAAGTCAACTTTGAGATATTTCTCGCTCCGGCCTAAGTTTTCACATTTCTATTTCATGCGGACGAATTAATGATTGTTCCCAAGTCGCTGATGAGTAGGGCCACTTGATTGATATGTTCAAAGTTTCACATTTTCAACCCATGGAAATTCTTCATATTTTATAGTGGACGATACATCCATATTATTAAGAGAGTTGACTGTTGGCTCATTCGGAGTTGTCTTATCTTTCCCGTGGCTTCTAGAGATTCAAAGATAAATAGCTTTTTTTAAAAGAAGTTTTCTAGTAAACCGTCCAGATTTTTAAAATTTAACTGAAAGGCTTTTTTTTTTTTTTTTTTTTTTTAATGATCAATTAATTTTATTGAATGATTAATTAATAATTGATTATCTAATATTATTAATTTGATAAATCAATAATTTATCTTAATTAATTAATGATTGATCATAACGTAAATCATCAATTTTCAAGTCAATTACTAATTAATCATAATCAATTACTGATTGATTATATCTGAAAAAAAAAATGATTTTTACTAAATAAAAATTAAAAAAAAAAAACTTTGGCCATTGGGTGACCAAAATAGTCTACCCAATATAATTTTTCTAGTTTCTATATAAATAAAAATGTTTAAATTTTGTTAGAAACAAACTCGCGCAAATGTCTCTCTTCTTCTTTCTTTCGTCTCTCTTTTTCCCTTTTTTTTTTTTTTTTTTTTAATGATAAAAGCTCATAACTTCTATTTATTAAAGATAAATGAAAAATACTATCAATTTTAAACTGATCAATAACTCCTACTCAAACTCCTCCCCTCCAACCCATTACGCCAGTTCCAACGGAGTGCATAAATGTCATTTTATCAATAAGGCACGAAATTGTACGCCATTGACCAAGACTCTAGCTAGGCCGGCTAAAGTCTTCTTCTTTTTGTCTCATTATAGTTTGACATATATTACTTATTGTCCTTAAACCAGCCAATTTAATGTATAAATACAGCTCATAACTCAATACAAAGCTAAGAGACAACCAGCTCGATCGGGAGAGAGATGAAGCCCTTCGGGTTTTTATGGTTATGTTGGATCCTAATCCTGGTTCTTCTCTTCAATCCAGCGTTTTCCGATCACTTTGGCCGGTATGTTGCGAACCTCCATCTACTTAAAAACTAATTTTTTGTCACTTCATCCGCTTAATCTTATGACAAACTCTTCTTTCATTCTTTTAGGAGGCTGTTGATCAGCCATACGACGGGTCGAGAACAACCGTCGGTACAGCCGCCACCTGCGCCACGGAGTCAAACCCCAAATTTTGGTTGAAGAACATTCTATGGTGCAGTCGATAAAAGATCAAAGGGTCATGAAATCTCTACTGCTGTACGTGGTCAGAAATCACCGTGTAGAAGATAAAACATATTTGGTTACTGAATAAAGTTATGAACTTTGGATTTTCATTTCTATTTGGCGTATTATTAAGTTGGTTGTGATGTTTTGAGTTACAAGTTAAATAGGAGATGATGTGGTGTTGTATGGGAGATGATGTGGTGTTGTGTGCGAGATGATGTTATGCGTAATTCGATCTTTTTTTTTTTTTTTTTCATGTGTATTGAAGAGTATGTATATCATTAGTAAAGATTAAGGCTATCCAAAATTCGGTTTAGTACATATTCACATTCAGGGCCCATTTGGGATCACGTTTGGAGATGATGTTTGGAGGTTAGAGATGGTTTTAGTTTTAAAAATGTACGTTTGATGAAAATAAACTGTTTGGGGTGAAAGTTGCAAAAACTTGAAACGTGTTCGGAAAAAAATTAGCAATATGGATATTGTTTCGTTCCTCTCGAAATTCTATGCAATTTGAAAAAAAAAATTATAATTTCAACTGAAAATGATAAAGTTATGGACTTTTAAAATTTGAGTTTTTAAAAAATGTTTGGAAAAGTAAATAGTAAAATTGGAGGAAAATGACAAAAATAATTGTCCATTTTATTTAGGTGGTGTTTGGGGAAATATTTGCAACAATATTTCCAAACATTTTTTTGACATTTTCCTCCAATTTTACTATTCACTTTTCCAAACATTTTCAAAAAACTCAAACTTTAAAAGTCCATAATTTTATCATTTTTAGTCGAAATAAGATAATTTTTATTTCAAATTGCATAGAATTTCAAGTCGAATGAAACAAGAATCATATTGCTAATTTTTTTCCGAACACGTTTGAAGTTTTTGCAACTTTCATTCCAAACAATTCATTTTCACTAAACGTACATTTCCAAAACTAAAACCATCTCTAACCTCCAAAACATCATCTCCAAGCGTTTAGTAATAGGAATCCACATTTTGTCGTAGTTTCATCATCATTTTCGAAAACCCATTTTCCAAAACACGGCACAAAACTGGGTTTTCGAAAATAGTCATGGAAGCTTGGCTTCCACGTCGGTTTTTAAAAACAGTCGTAGAAACAAGAATTTTCAAATTTTAAATTTTAAATGTTTTTTTAGATTTTCGGCCACGAGTTTTAGAGCATAAATTAAATAAAAATAAAAATAAAAACCCCTTATTCCCTGCCAAAACCCATTCTCTCTCACGTCTCTTTCACTCTTGCCTCCAATCTCTCCCTTGAAACACATCTCCTCCTCCGTGACTCCTCCCTCCATTGTCTTTCACGTCTCTCCCTCTCTACCTTGCCTTCAATCTCTGCCGCCCTCCTTCCATTCTTTCTCGCCCCTCACCCTCTATCTCTCGCCTCCAATCTCCGCTGGCCGCGACTACACCATTCAATATTTTCTCTCACGCCTCTCCCTCTCTCTCTCTCGCCTCCAATCTCCGCCGCGACTCCTCCCTCCAATCTCTTTCTCGAACCCCATCCTCCGCCGCCTACCCGCTACCGCGCCTCCCGCACCCACACCCTTGGAATTGGTAAGTCTCTTTCTCTCTCTCGCTCTCCCTTATGTTGCACATATTATGATTTTGAAGACTATTTGGTTGATTGTATTTGTGATTTTGGGTGATTGTTAATTGTGTTTGTGATTTTTGGTGATTGTTTTCCGGAAAAAAAGTTTTGATAACTTGATTATATTTTTGCATATTACATGTTCGACAAAATGCTCGACTGTATGATATTTACATGTTTGGGTGAGGATTAGTTTTAGATTGATTTAAAATGTTTGGGTGAGGATTTGGTTTAGATTGTTTTCTGGAAAAAAAAAAAAAAAAAAATTTTTGTTGATTTTGGGATTTATGTTTTTGCATATTACATGTTCGACAAAATGCCCGATTGTATAATATTTAAGTGTTTGGATGATGATAATTAGTTTTAGATTGATTTAAAATGTTTGGGTGAGGATTTGATTTAGATTGTTTTCCGAAAAAAAAATGATGATTTTGTCATTTATGTTTCTGCATGATACATGTTCGACCTAATTATGTTGTAAGTATATTTTTATGTTCCAAATTGTAATTTGACGTTACATTATTCTTATTTTAATTGTTTTGAACTTTGTTAAATTGTTAGGGCACTATGACTATAAGATTTTGGTGGGCAAAGGAGTAAGAAAGCGACGTAACTATGAAATATTGATTGATATTGTTCAATGTCGTCTACAAGAATGTTATGCTGAATGCAAATATTTTGTTTTAGTTTTTATGCAAGAAATAACCTTGACTCTCGATGGATTATCTTTACTTCAAACTAATGATTTTTATACCGACGTTGAGATGAGTTTAGTAAGGCAAGAGTGGACTAATTTTGTAATGCGGTTCATCCAATATAGTTAGAAGACAATCTATAAATTTTGTAATGTAGTGTATGTTTTTGTAATAATTATTGTACATTGTGACACAAAATTAAGTGAAGATTAGCTATTATTTTAATCTAGGTTGTGCAATAGATAACAAATGAGATTTGCCACCTGTGAGAAATTGTATGAATTGTGATTTTTTTTTTCATTGCAATCTCTCCACGACCGTTTTTAGCAAAAACGGTCGTGGAATCTTTTTGGTGAAGAACTTTCCACGATTGTTTTTAACAAAACGGTTGTAGAATCTTACTTTCCGCGACCGTTTTTGTTAAAAACAGTCGTGGAATCTTCCTCATGAAGAACTTTCCACGATCGTTTTTGCTAAAAATGGTCGTGATAAATGGCTATTCAATGATGGTTTTTACTGAAAATCATCGTGGAATAGCCTTTTCTGACTCATATTTGACACCAGTTTTGTCTATTACATGACGGTTAAAAAACCTTCGTGAAATCCCAATAGATTCCATGACCCTGGATACCACGATGGTTAAAAAACCATCGTGGAAAGATACCACAATGGTTAAAAACCGTCGTGGTATCCTCTTTTTGTACTAGTGTCCTAAACGCTTTAAAAATGTGACGGTTTGGTCCTTTCCATCCAATTCAATTTAAAAACTCACGGAATGGTCACGTGAGAAGCACATTTTGTGCTTTTTGAAGGAAAATACCCCTAAAATGATAAAAATATCCTTATTCATATAGTAGCATTAAAAAAACAAAAAAAAAAAAAAAAAGGAGAGAGAGATCTGAACTCAAAACTCCTTCACCCCCCCCCCCTCTCCCCCCTCCCCTACCTTCCTTTCCCACCCCCCTCCACAGATCCAATGCCAGAGACCGTCTCTCTCTCTCCCTCCCTCCCTCTCTCTCTCTCTCTTCTTTCCTTCCTCCACATCCACCTGCCGCGATATGGATCCCCCCGGCACGATCTAGGCCCTCCCTCCCTTTGCAGTCACCTGCCGCAATCTGGGTTCAACCCCCTGCCGGCAAACCCATCCCTCCCACCCGGATTAAGACTTGATCCTTTCCCCTGCATGACGAACTCAGGCAACCCCTCCCCTCGATCTGGGTTTAAGAGAGAGAGAAAGAGATCGGGCACAATCTGGTTTCCCCCCACCCCCGCCGGCGAACCTAGCCCTCCTCAATCTTGGTTTGAGAGAGAGAGAGATCGGGTGCAATCTGAGACCCCCCCCCCCCCCCCCCCCCCCCCGCTGGCGACAAACCCAGCCCTCCTCAATCTGGGTTTGAGAGAAAGAGACCCCTCGATCTGGGTTCCCCCCACGCCCGCTGGCGAACCCAGCCCTTTTCGATCTAAGTTTGAGAGTCCCCCCCCCCCCCCCCCAAAACCCCCGCCGGTGAACCCAGCCCTTCTCGATCTGGGTTTGAGAAAGAGAGAGAGAATTTTAATTTTTTATGATTTTAATTATTTTTTATAGCAGTTTTATTAAATTACTAAAATACCCTTTAGAATTAGATCACATACAATGCACATGACCGATTCTGTTAGAAATTTAACGAAATTGGACATAAAGAACCAAACCGTCACCTTTTTAGATAGTTTGGGGTCAACACGGCCAAAAACAAATATATATATATATATATATATATATGTCACCTTTTAAAGAGTTCATGGAATATTTAGGGTAATTACTCTTTCTAAGAAGGTTTTTTTTTTTTTGTTTCCTTTTCTTTTGATGAATTGAGATTGAGGGGGTGTTTGGTGTTTGAGTTTGAGTTTGAGTTAAGATTTTTAAGTTTCAATAGTAATTTTTGTTGACTTTTTCAGAAAAGATAAAAAACTTTTTCAAAAAAGATAAAAATTGAGTTGAAAAATTTGAGTTTAAGTTGGTAAACCAAATTCACCCTGAGTTTTATCATATATCAATTATCATTGTTAACTCCCAGTACGATGCTATTGTATCTTATAGTTCTTAAATCTTGTTTGGATGACATGGAATTAAACAAAATCTGTTTTTTTTTTTTTTAATTCTCTAAAGATACAACTTACACCACAATATCTGCATATTTTCGTTATGGAGTAAATTAGTAGCGATTTTCCCGTGTGAATGAAAAAGGTTTTTTTATTTTTTATTTTTAATTTCTTTAAGTTTTTTCACTAAACGAGTAGGATGAGAGTGGTATTGGAAGGGTGTACAGGGAAGGCATCGAGTTTCTTTAATCTATTCTCACCTCCTAGACAGTGACTTTTCAAGTTCTTTATATTTTTTAACTCTAAAATTTAAAAAAAAAAAAAAAAACGAAGAAAAAACGTGGGGTCGTCTGATTCTCATTATTGGGTCAAAAGGCAATTTGATTTTTTTATTTTTTATTTTTATTTTTATTTTTGGAGAAAAGCATTTCATTCTAGTTGAGGGCTAATATTTTGCCATTCTGAAAACGTAATTGTGAGGTTGTTCACAAATCACTAACTGCATTCACATTTCCATTCACATTTCAAACATTGAAAACGTCTATAAATATATTAAATAGTGGAGTGCATCATGATTAAAAGAGAGCTGACCATTGACTAATAGGCGTACGTTTCTTTCATATTCCCATTCTAGTTTTAACTTAGATATGAACAATATTAAAAATATCAATTCTATTAAATATTAATATATTGGTGAGATGTTATTTTTTTATTAATAAATATAATCTATTGATGTAATAATTAAATATATATTAATAAAAAAATAATAACTTATATAATATATAAGTTGATATTCAAAAAGTTATGTGAAGGTAATGTTTAAATAATTTTGTTTGAAACAAACTCGTGCAAGTGTTTGACTTTAATCACTGAATGCGCGTGAAATACACTATATGCGCCTTTGACCAAGACTCGAGCTTGGAAGGCTGAAAGTCTTCTTCTTTTTGTTTCAATATATTTGATATTCTTTTTTTTTTTTTCATTTACTATTTACCTTTTAACTGGCCAATTTAAGTTTATAAATACAGGTCGACTCAAACAATACAAGCTGAGAGACAACCAGCTTGGGAGCAAGATGAAGTTCTTAGGGTTTGTATCATGGTTATGTTGGATCCTAATCCTGGTTCTTCTCTTCAATCCACCGTTTTCCGATCACTTTGGCCGGTGCGTTACGAACCTTCTACTACTTAAAAACTATTTATTTGGTCACTTCATTTACTTAATATTATGACAAACTCTTTTTTCATTCTTTCAGGAGGCTGCTGATCGGTTGTAGCGCGGGGCGAGGAGACCCACCTTTTTCACACCGGACGCCACCTGCGCCGAAAGGTCAAATCCCGGGATTTGGCTGAAGAATTTTCAATCGTACAGCACGGGATTTGCTTCTCCACTATAAGTTGATAAAAGATCTGCTGCATAGTCAGAAATCACCATGTAAAACATAAGCCGTATTTGGTCACTGAATAAAGTTATGGTTACATTGAAAACTTTGAATTTTCATTTCTGTTTGGCATATTATTAATTTGGTTTTTGATTCTCTCTGAGGTGATAAACAAGTTAATTAGGAGAAGATTTTGTTGTATGCGAGATGATCTTATGTATGATTGAATCCTAGTTGAGCTTCTATCGAAATAAATAAATAGTTGTTCGAATATAGGACTAATATTGGCACACGTCCTAACAGGTTAAACTTTTGAGAGAATTGAGAAGATAACAGTATATTAGAGGACAAGCTCTTCAGTTTCACTATTCAATATTTGTAATTACTCGTCGGGCTTTAAATATGATCGAGACTTATAACATTGTTTATTCGGGAACTTTACAAGAAAGCCATAGATTCATGCCTTGAATTGAGTTATGAATTGAGTTATGCGAGGGAAAAAAACTATTACAAAAGTACTGTAATGCCATGTCATATTACTATATTTATGGTACCAAATATACAGGTTCACTTTCAAAAAAAAAAAAAAATTAAATCTCTCAGTTTTTGTAGGTAAATATTGTGATACCCACCCTAAACAAACACCATTTGTGCATGGTTACTTATTGGTAACCTTTTTGATACCAGTTGATAACCGCCATGATACCGACTGTTAACTGTAGATAATCTATTCAAAACCACCGTAGCCGATGGCAACCGACTATACTAACGCTGATTTTTACACCAATATTATACTAAATAATAAAATCCTAGGATCATCCACAATTAATAAAAGAAAATACACGTATCAAAGTTTAAGTACGTAATCAACTGACTGTTGACTGAATAGAAATCACATTGAATAAAATTACCTCTTTTTCCAAGTAGTTTCCTAGCTATAGATGTTCAAAACGAGAAGGCCTCTCAACATCCACATGAAACCAGATTCGAGTAGACCCGTCCAAGAGGAGGAGGACCCAAAAAAAAAAAAAAAAAAAAGAGGATAATTATTACCTCTCTAATTAGTTAACGTGAATATTTGCTCTGACGTCTAATGATTTTTTTAATTTCTCCCTCCAAATTCCAATGTTATAGTATTTACTTTCACCAGTCAGTTTAAGAAAATGTTATCTTGTTCTTCAAGAATAAACCAAATTATATTATTCACATCTCCAAATCTCTCACCCCAGTTAGCCATCAGTGTCTCCTCACGCTCTACGAATCCTCCAATGAGGCTCGTCGAACTAACCAAGCTCGTGCCTTCACTTGCACAGATCGTGATTCTGAGTCACACCGCTCTATGTCACAAAGTGGCCACAACCGCATATATCAAAGTAGGTGCAATATTTGCGACCTAGCCGGAGTTGACGGGATTATTACAGAATCAAAGTCCGCAATCGTCCATTGTAATTAATCTATTCGAAATACATCCAATATCTCTAATTGCATGTAGTCAACTGCTTCTTATGAACAAGATACCAGGACTGAAGAACACATTATTACAGTAACGAAGCATCGAACTTTATCTTATTGATCATTGCGGATTATCAAATTACAACCTGAAGACATTAGGGGGCATTTGGAACAAACATTTCAATTGGAGTGGGCCATTTGGAACATGCATTTCAATTGGAGTTCTAGAAATCTTTTGATTAGAAACGAGTATTTTTGGAGTTTATGTGTTTGGTTAAAAATGAACTATGACAATTAAAAATGTCAAAACTTAAAATGTATCCAAAAAAATAATAATTTAAATCTTGTTTGATTTCTCTTGTCATTTTATATTACAATTAAAATAAAACATCTTAATTTGACTTAAAAGAATAAAGTTATAAATTTTAAAGTTTGAATTTTTTGAAAGTGAAAAAAAAAAAAAAAAAACAAACAAACAAAACAAAACATGCAAATTCATCGATTTCCATCTACATTTCTTCCCTCCTTTTGAGTCAACAATGGTGGAATAGTGGACGACTACGCGGCACACAAGACTTTGCCCAGTTAAATGGAAGTCACGCGAATTTGCTTTTTCAAATTCTTTTATTATATATATATATATATATATTTTTAAGAAGCAAAGAAAAAGTTGAATTAATGATAGCTTTATATACGCTAGTGTTCAGAGGCGGAGGGGGGAAAGGGTGCCAGTGGGGGCTGTGGCCCCCACTCAAAATTTTTGTTGTTTTAATTTTGTTTTAAAATTTTTCTAATTCTTATAATTTTTGTCATTAAAATTAAAATATTCTCATATAATTCATATTTTTTCCTCATTAGAAATAAAAAATTTTCATATAACCTCTACTAATATTAATTCCCATAAAAAAAGTTTATACTTTAACTACTTTGTTTCAACTAAAATTAAAAATCATCACATAAACCTATTAAAATAAAAAAATTATCACATAGTCTCCATTAAAATTTGTTTTATCTTAAAAAAAAAAAATTAGTGTACGCCCCCACTGAAAAAAAAAAAATCCTGGCTCCGCCTCTGCACGTGTTCAATAGGCTCGTTTTACACAAATGAGATCATGATTTCATTAGGGTTTTTGGTAGGGTTATGTTGCATCCTAATCCCTTTTCTTCTCTTCAATCAACCGCTTGACGATCGCTTTGGCCAGTATGTCTGAATCGCTATAACAACTTTTTTGCTGAATTTGAGTACGAACTTAACAACCTAATTATTATAATTAGAACTTTTTAGAGACAACGATTAGTGCTATTTGTTTATTCAGTCATATTCATATTTTCTTTCAGGAGGCTGCTGGTGAAAGGTGGCAGTGCGAAAGGTCGCGAAGATGACATGATTACACGGAAATCACTGCCTTCAACGGTCGGCACTCGCTTTGGACGGTATGTATGAATCGCTCTAACAAATTTTTTTTTTTTTTTTTTTTGGCTGAAATTGAGTAAGAACTTCACGACTAATTTATTTAGAACTTTATAGAGACGAAGAAAATATACCTTGGTTGATTTTGTCATCCATATCTATAACACGACAAATTCTTGTGCCTAATTCATACTTTCAGGAGGCTGCTGCAGAGAGGAAGCGCAACCCCAGGTCGCGATGATCGCGTTATTCCATGGATAGGTTCACCAAGTGGGAATGTTGGGGGTAGACTTTAATTTAAAACATATATATATATATATATAGATATATGTATGTATGTATATGTCATGCATCAGTCACGTATGGAAGGCCTCTTCTGGCGCTATAAAGTCAAGCTGAATTCGAGATCGAAGGTTATGATTAAAAAATGCAGCTGCCACTACTAGAAAAGAGGGATTACACGACGGGTTTTACCCGTCGTGTAAAGTTTTCACGACGGTTCCTTAACCGTCGTGTAATCCAGCGTCGTGGAAGATAACACGACGGTTTTTAATACCGTCGTCGTATCTAAGCTTTACACGACGGTTTCAAAACCGTCGTGTAATCCCGGTAAAAAGATATGTGGTGAAAGAAAAAAACAAAGATTACACGACGGTTCCTCCCGGAACCGTCGTGTAATATTCTACTGTTTGGGGATTACACGACGGTTCCGGGAGGAACCGTCGTGTAATCTAGTTAGATTACACGACGGTTCCGGCCGGAACCGTCGTGTAATGATGCCTTAGATCAAGATTGTCGGTGCCCCACACGGGCGCCTGGCGCCCCACACGAATTAGGACAATAAAAAAAACACTCGAAATAAAAGCATAAGTGCATAACGCTGCCATAGGACAAAAATAACACTCGAAAAATTCATGTTTATGCTTTTATACATATATATATATGTGATTGCTTCTATATTATTCCTCCAAAAACTCAAGTTGACATTTCATCGAGCATATTGTGGGCGGGAAAAATTCATGTGTATGTAAAGTGTAAAAACCATTCACAAACCATTAATCTACAAAGAGCATCATTATGAACTTAAACACCCATGCTAAAAAATTGAACTTTAGTGACAAACAACAAGACAAAATCCCAAATTTATTTTAAGTTGTATATGAAGTTACCTTAATTTTCTTTGAAGATGAATAGACACTCCAACACCAATGAATCGGCGGCGGCAACGACGGAGTTGGCGGCGGCTTGGAGGAGGAAGTGGGTACTTGAGAAATTTAGAGAGTGTGAAGAGAAATGAGAAGGTATGTGGAGAGAAAAGGTAAGGAAGTTGTATTTAAGTAATGGGTTTGCGCGCGGATTTCGAAAACCCCAAGTTAAAAATTTTCAAATTTTTTTCAAGATTACACGACGGTCCCCCACGGACCGTCGTGTAATCCCCTAGATTACACGACGGGCCATAGGGCCCGTCGTGTAATCCCCCCCGAATTAGGGAGGATTACACGACGGGCCCATAGGGCCCGTCGTGTAACCCCCCGAAACAGGGGGTGTTACACGACGGGCCCTATGGGCCCGTCGTGTAATCCTCCCTAATTCGGGGGGGATTACACGACGGGTTCTTAAAACCGTAGTGTAAAGTGGCTCCGCGAGGCACTTTACACGACGGTTCTTTGGAACCGTAGTGTAAAGTCGGACCTTACACGACGGTTCATTGGAACCGTAGTGTAAAGTTACTCCGCGAGGTACTTTACACGACGGTTCTTTGGAACCGTAGTGTAAAGTCGGACTTTACACGACGGTTCTTTGGAACCGTAGTGTAAAGTGGCTCCGCGAGGCACTTTACACGACGGTTCTTTGGAACCGTAGTATAAAGTCGGACTTTACACGACAGTTCATTGGAACCGTAGTGTAAAGTTATTCCGCGAGGCACTTTACACGACGGTTCTTTGGAACCGTCGTGTAATCTCCGTCGTGTAATGTACTTTTTGTAGTAGTGTGCTTAGTCTATAAGTACTGTTACATGTATAATTAGAATAATATTGTATTTTACCACTGAATATATGATTATGGATAACAACTTTTCAGTTTTTCATTTCTATCTTTGCCATATTATTATATGATCGATAGCTAATATAAATAAATATTTTTACGCACATATGTAGATATAGAATTACTTTGAAAGAGAAAATCAGTCAATCAAGTAATTCACTCACATTATTATCACCAGCAGTGAACGAAGTCATGTTTAATTTCGGTGGGGGCACAATTAATAAAGACAATTCTATGAATTATAATACTGAAAGAATCATGTTAAATTTTAAGAAAGTAATTTTAGCATATATTTAGTTGATGTATTTTTGAATTAAATTAGTATATATAAGGGACTGAAATTGTAAAAAGAAAAGAAAAATTAGAGAATGGAAGGTAAGAGGAGAGAAAAACAGAGACTTAAATTACGGTGCTGAAAAAAGTAGATAGTATACTACACAGAAACAGTAATATAAAACTGCAAATAGTATCCAGATAGAAGAGAAAATAAGGAAAAAAGGCCGAATTGAGTGGGGGCACATGTAAAAAAGATAGTATTCTTTCCAAAAAAAAAAGAATAAAGCAGCAGTAAAGCCCCTGTTTATATACCTTATCGATAAAATTCATTTTTAAACCATTCAGATATCATCAAACGACTGAGATATTGTTTATATATGATAATTATCATATACTTTACCTTAAAATAGTATTTGACTAACAAATTAAAAAATAATTATTTAAAAAAGACCAACCTCCTTCCCCAACGCCGGCGGTGGACCCTGCCGCGACCCTCTAGCTTCGGCATCAACCCAGTCCCTCCCTCCCTCCCCCGACGCCGGCAACATACCACCGCTCTCCCCCTTTGACGCCGACCAGCCCAGTCCCCCCCCCCTTCCCCCGACGCTGACCAGCCCACTCCCTCCCTCCCTCCCTCCCTCCTTCCCAACCTCGGCGACGGAAACCTTCCTTCCTCCCCTCCTCCCAAACTTCCACCACCAGTGGATTTTTTAAAATTATTATATTTTATAATTTTATAATTTATTAATCAAATACTATTATAAGGTAAAGTGTTTGATAATTAATGTGCACAAGTGGAATTTTAGCCATTTGATTACATCTGAGTGATTTAAAAATGAGCTCTATCGATAAAGTATATAAAAAAGGCTTTACCGCAGCTTTACTCTTAAAAAAAATTTGTAAAAAGGATGATAAAATAGAAAAATTATTTGCTTCTTAGTGGAGACAAGTACCCCCACTGGTCATTATCCTGCTCCGCGCCTTATCACCAGTAAATTAGATGTGGAAAAGTAGCGAACACAAGAATTTTAGATAGGTTCGACCTGAATTGAGAGGTACGTCCCTTATGGAGCTGGGTTTTCATTATGAAGACTATAAATCACAGGATTCAAATAACTCGATCAGGATATTAGTTCAGCCATTATCATTTTCGACAAATCATGTCCGCTATATTTATGCTTGCCTTACCACCATAGAATCAGCTCGTGGCATACTATCGACGACTTAGATTAATAGATGAATCATTGAAAGAAACTTTTCTTAATTTTGTTGCCATTTGTTTGGTCCCAGGATTATATGTTTCTTACATCCTTAATGTGTTTTTTTTTTTTTTTAAAGAACTTTTGACCAAGATTAAAAGCCATCCTATCACTTTTTCATCTTCATCTTCTTCTTCTTCTTCTTCTTCTTTTTTATTATTATTTTTTTTTAAACAAAAGTCTAAAACCAGAGGCAATATCTTGGAGACTTACACACCCTTCTCGAACGCATGAGATCAGAGAAGGCAGAAACAATATGCACTAATTATTTATATTTCAAGGTTTATGCAATTTTACCCTAAAAACTTCATAGTTTTTGTACTTTTTCTCATATTGAAAATATCTCCCTATATAGCCCTTTCTAAAACTTATTCTTTGCTTTTTGTACGTCATAATTTATTTCGCAAAAGGATTTTATATATGTCCCCCATTAAAATATATGTATGGCTTCGCGCTGACCACACGGACCCTTCTTTTGATCTCAGTGCTAATTATAATATTTACATTTCAAACAAGGGAAAATGTCTTTAAATTGGTAGATAACATCAAAGTCTAAGTAGTTGACTGTGTCTGAGTAAAAAGATCATATTCAATAGGTTCTCCCCTTTAATGCAAAAAGAGAAGGACGTTGCGCTGGCATGATTTCATCTGCAGTGATTTTTGACCCGAAACCTGAACGTATACTTGAGAATTTCTCTAACTGAAAATTCCTTGCCTTCGACTTTTACAGAATGTTATACATTGGTAACTTTTTACGAAAAGTCAGTTGTTGTTTGAAATCGCTGATTGGAAGGCAATTCATATTTCAACTTAACGACATGATCTTCAAATAAATGAAAGCGTGGGCTTGAAAAAACAAATGATACTTTTAATTATTCTATTTTTGGTCTTCACAGCCAACTAATCCTTGGTATAAGCTTAGGAGCCATTCGGGAGCCAGATGAAGTCGATCACTAGTGTTTGTTTCTTGGATTCAAATCTTCCGTCTAATTTTTGGTATCTCAAATAGTGTTTAATCAATAATATTATGTCACGTTATTTTAAAAGAGTGAAAAAAATATTTTAAAACTGATTTTTTAAGTTTAAATTTAAATTTATTCAATGATGTGTCAATATTTAATTGATTACTGTTTGGGATATCAAAATTGGACAAAAGATATGAGATCTTCTTTTTCGGATATGTTGCATCATATAATCATACATGTGCTTCTCTTGAATCTACTGCCGCATGGTGAACAATTTTGAAGGGAGCGTGTGTTGTCGGGGGATTTTCCCAACAAGATGAAATAATCATTTGAAATAATTGGTCAAAATTAAACCATTTTGGGATCGAGATTGAAATCAAACCTTGATTGGGATCGATGTGGAGATACAATAAACCAATGAATTCAATAATTAGTTGACCGAGATCGAGATCCTATTGATCGAAGCAACCTTCCTCGATCGAGGGCTTTTAAAGGAAAGTCATATAGCAGGCCAGGTGTAATTGACACTTGTCATCAAGTAGAATTATGATAAGTACCGTTATTACAAAGAGTACTACATCAGGGAATTTCCTTAGTGGTTTCAGAATTAAAAAGCGGAAATTTATTTATTGGTATATTTTCCCGAACCTCTGGTAATTGATGACATGTCTTAATCAGAATTGAACACCTTACATGCGTATTTGAGTTCCACAAGAAACACCTTTTTGACTATATTTCAAAACACCCTTAATTTCCAGTATAGGTTTTTGGTTAATACATTAATAGATATACATATAGCCAAATGTCAATATTTGTCTTGTTAAAAACTTCCAAATTACTCTCTCGCATGGGCATTTTCTTCTTAACAAACCTTCTTAAGAATGACTACCACAGAGCTTCTCATATATGTATAGAGGAAAAGAAATGACCATTTTAATAGAAATAATCAAACTAATTAACCGACATCAATATATATTTTTACCGATCAATATTGATCGGTTAGAGCAACCAACATTTCAGTTGTCTTCAGTCATTTTTCTAATAAAAAAAATGTTAAACTAAGTTTTATAATAAGTATTCAGAAACTATTTATCTACCTAATTTTTTCATGTTTAAAAAGACAATTACAAAATTGCTACTAAATAAACGTTACATAAGGCTCCAGATGCTTTTTTTTTTTTTTTTTTTCTTGGAGATTTTGGAAAACCCAACTATTTGCTTTTACTTCATATTGAGTTCAAAATTTGTGAAAAATTTAGCACCAAATAGAGTGGTTATAGAATATCTTACTTGTTCAAACTCCTTATCTTCTTCTTCTTCTTCCTTTTTTTTTTTTTAGCAACAAAACATAAACAAAAACAAAATAATGAACAACAAAACGAATGGTCAACAATCAATCAGTTTATTTACTTAGGGTTAACAATAGGGTATATATATGTCCTCAAATATATGATACGCGATTGCAGGCATAATCTAGTAGTAATTCACACTTGCCTTCATAAAAAAGGTGTAGAGTTCGAAACCTCACCTCTATTATTTTTGAAATATATACATATTAACACAATATTTGACATTAAGGTTTCAAGTTCAGGCCTAATTTTGGCCATTCCTATTCGACATTACGATTGTTGGGCAAGTCACTACATATGGAGTAGGGCCTCTTGATATTTACAAGTGCAACATTCACATTGCTAACAATGGAAATTGTCTTTATTAATACATAAAGATTGAAAGTCTTAGTAGAGAATTGACTGTTGAATATAACTCTCATCTTCCAACTAGAAATAAAATCAATTATTATTAAAATAATCTATTTCAAATTTCTATTTTATTTGCATTAGCTTATTACGCGCCATTGACCAAGACTTGTATAAGTCATGCTGAACATTTTTTTTTTTTTCCATAAGCCTTTTAATAGTGATTTACTATTTTTATATCATGTTCTTAACTTTGAATACTAGCCTTTAAATAATCAGCCATCTAAACACATATAAAAACAGCCGATCATAGCTCGTACAAGCTGATCAAAAACCCTCGATCGGGAACGAGATGAAGTTTTTAGGGTTTGTTTCGTGGTTATGTTGGATCCTAATCCTTGTTCTTCTCTTCAATCCACCATTTTCCGATCACTTTGGCCGGTATGTTACGAACCTCTATCAACGTAAAAACGTTGTAGAGACTAATTACTAGATAATTAAATTACTAATTTGGTCATTTCATCCACTAACAATATTATGACAAGCTCTATCTTTCATTCTTTCAGGAGGCTGATCGAGTGTAGCGCAGGTCGTTCGACGGTTCCGTCGCCACCTCCACCGGTGCAAGGGAATGGAGGAGGTCATAATCGGTGATTGAAAGGGAATATGCTTCTCCACTATAAACCAATTTAAATCCAAAAGATTTGTTAATAAGATTAAAGGATCATGAAATCCTTACTACTGTATAGTCAGAGATCACCACTCTGGCGTAGAATAAATTTACTGAATAAAGTTTTGCATAAATAACAACTATTAAAATTTTTCATTTCTCTTTGCAATATTATATCTAGTTTCAAACTGCTCTCAAGTGATACACTAGGTAATCAGGAGGTGGTTTTGCTCTATGCGGGATGATCGTATTATAACTGAAGCCTATTTCGGCTTCGATTTAATTGCATAATTAATGTTAATTACTTTCCTCCATTTGGATTCTCTGTTTTTCTTCTTAATTGTAATTGGAGAATTTCCTAATTTTTACGTAGAGGTTCTATCTGGTGTCTCATTTTTCAAGTTTCATTAGCTATTCCTCCAATTAAAATTTTTGACACCTACTTGAAGTATTTAAGTATTTTTATTACTCACTCCGATGGTATATTCTGATATTATAATAAGGAAGATTGCCCCTCATTTATGAATCAATCAAGTCCAACAAATCACGTTAAGATCTAACGTAGGAAGTCCAAACACTCAAGTATAAATAAAGAGATTGGTTGCTGAGAACCCAATATCTTAAAGGCATATTTCGTTAACAAAGCTCTAGAGCTTGATTAAAAAACTTCAACCTATTTGTTACAAAATAACTAGAATATATAGGCAATAGAAAAACGAAAAATAAGAATACACAAATTTATGTGGAAAACCTTAGACAGGAAAAAATCATGGACAGAGGAGAAGAAAATCTATTATATCAAAGATCGGTACAAAATGAATGTGTTTTGAACAGCTACAGCAAAAACATAATACTCAAAACCCCAAAATGCATAATATATATAGGTGCGAGAATGAAATAGTACTACTAAAAAAAGAGGCTTTGTCAAGGATATATTTCCTCGCTATAAGTCGTGGTTCCTCGGCATAGACCTATAGCAAGGAAATTTTTCCTAGCTAATTCCCCGCTATAACTGCGCCGCCACAAACTTATAGCGAGGAAAAAGCTAATTCGCCACTACAGTTAGCGATGACATTCTTCGTCGCAATAGTAATAATCTGCTGTAATAGTATGCATCTTTTTTATCGTCCTTAAGATGATGCATGAGTTGTAGCTAGGAAATAACTCCTCGCTATGGGTATTGTACTTAATTATTTAACACTTTTTGCAAGGAAATATTTCCTCGCTGAAAGTCTCCTTTTTTTATTACCTGATTCAAAATAGTTTCAAGCCGACCCTACATCATTTTCACAGTTCATATGCGAATAAAAACAACAAAGCTATTTTGCTGCTAGCTAATATTCTCTTGCTCTTAATCTTCATTACTCTGAATCAATTTATAACAAGTAATAAGTCCTAAATTTATTCTAACTTACTACGTACATCAAGTTCTAAGTTTATACTTACTAAGTACATCAAATTTTAAACATATTAAGCTTTCGATACTCGCAAACAAAACAACAAAGATATTCATTTACATTGGTGGTGGCGGTGTCGATCCGTGCGGTTGAAACATATAAGGAAATTTAGACCGCAACAATTCATTCATGCGATCCAATGATTGTTGTGTCTCGAGATGACGAGCTTCTTGAGCTTCTTTTGTAGTTGGCAAATTCTTGAGCCAACGCATCATAATCTGATTGCCTGCCAAATGAAGATGAAGAGCCACTGTTAGAGATAGACATCTCGAGATCAACTATTTGTCTTCCCAAACCCTTAATGTATCTAGATCTGGGGTGGCGGACTTTCTGTGGTGTCATCTAATGAGTTTTGTTCCTCACGCATTGCAACCATCTCTTCCTACAAATAATGGTAGTATTACGACATGTATAAAATACTAATAGAGAGAATGAAAAACATACAAGTAACAGGATTACTAGCTAGCATATACTTACATAATCCTTCTCAGCTTGAGGGTCACATCAATTACCGTTCGCATCGCAATGCACGGCGTTGTGAAGATCAATCGAGGTTAAGTCTGGCCTTGCAGCCCTATGTGCTGCATTTGACTTGGACCCGTGTGATCCCAAATATCCTCTTCCCCGTCTCTCTGTTTTTTTTTTTTTTTTTTTTTTCTTTGGTATTGTTCATGATTCGCCTATTAATGAAAATGACTAATCAGTCAAAAAAATCTAACATTCAGTAAATGTAAAATCGAAAAGAATGATGATCATTTAATACTCACCAGCCGTGTAGGTGTGGACCAGAAGTCACAGAGCTAATTCCAATCCTCCTTGTCTGGGACATCAGCGGGAGGACATTGTTTTCCTAAGGTAGTGTTGACAACTTCTGGCGGATCACCGGCAACATTATGAAAGTGGTTTCAGAGTTTTGAACGCCAATCTATCCATAAATCACCTACATGCCTGTTCATACTTACTAAAACTATAATAAATAATCTCAAATATAGATCAAAAACTTATAATCACATCACTTAACAAAATAAAATTACGTCATCAAATAATCAACTCGGATCTACTGACAGTAACAAGTCTTTTATCATAATTTGAGCAGCCACAATAAAAACTATTAAAATGAAAAAATTAACCAAATACCCTATCATATTCAAAATCACATATCCAACAAAGTAAACACAATTACAAAATTTGAAATTAATTAAAAATAAAAATAAAAACCCAATCAAAATAAGCCAACGGCAACCATTTCTGTTTACTTAAAAAAAGATCATATCTAAACTAAATTGATAACATATTCCACAACAAAGCTAATTAATAAAACAAAAAACAAATACAGAAATACGAAATAAAATAAAATAATACTTGTAATGCCCTTACTTTGAAGATCCCTTCCTCTTCATATCACCTATTCCAAACCAAAATACAGGGATACCAAATTATTCTAATGAATCAAAATAAAGAAAAAAAAAATCTTAACACAAAAATACAGATAATAGAAAATCTGTCAAAAACCTTACCTCCAAGCAAAGCATCAGCAAGTGCATCCAAAAAGGAGACCGGTGGCAGCCGGCGGTGGATTTTGGTGGGAGCAACTCTGGAGCCGGCGGCGCAACTGAGAACTCCGGTGGATTTCAACGTCGGTGATGAGTTTTTGAGAGCGAGAAAATGTCAGACAAAAATTGGGATTTTGGGCACACTAGAGTACTCAGAAGATAAAAAATTACTCACATTTTGTGAGAAAAGTGGTGAGGAGCAAGCTTTCAAAAGGGGGCTGAAAGTTTTGGGAAAATGGGAGAAAATGGTTTTCGAGAAACAGAGAAGGGTCTGTGACTTTACGAGTACAGTCCTATCCTATAGCGAGCCATTTATCCCTCGCTATAATTAAATAAAGAAATTTTTTAAAAATGGGCATTTTTAGCCAGGACAAAGTCCTCTCCATTACTCATTACTAAAAATAAAAATTAAAAAATAATAAAATCAATATGCGAAATTATAGAGAACAATTTTTATAGCGAGGCATAATGTCCTCGCAATAGGTAATTAATGTAAAAAAACAAAAACAAAAACAAAAAAACCACGTAAAGTTTTTGAGTGGAAAAATAGCTGTCACAGACCCGTAGCTAAGAAATATTTCCTCGCTACAGGTGATTATTGACACATTCGAAAAAAAAAAAAAGGCGCTTTCTGAAAATTTTTGCGCTTTTTTGTTTTCCCGCCAACGTTGTAGCGGGGAAATTTCATATAGCAAGGAAATTAGTTGTTGGAATAGGTACTAATAGCAGCCAAAAAATTCCTAGCGAAAAGTCACGTAGCTAATACATCACATTCTTATAGTGTAGGTCCATACAATGGGGCCCTCCCGCTCTCTCGTAGCCCACCATTGACCCCAAAAAAAAAAAAAATCTCATAATAATAGCTCTACTATATAGCTCTCTCGTGGCACCGTTGGTTTTTTGGGTTGGACCGAACAGAATTTGGGTAACCGTATTTTAAAATCATTGGCAATCAAATTCTGAAACAGAGGAGCATCAATACGCATTTAAGGAAAGTAATTCTAACTAAACAAAGAAAACAAAGTCCACGTAAAATAATAGCCAACGACAACGCGTTTAGCTCCTTATAGTTATATATTCACAAACAACAGATGATAGAGCTGTTAGGACAAGTGCTTTAAAAGCATTGTAACCCTATTATGACTTTACAAGAATATTATTCATTGTTAGATTTGTAATTGATATCATAAGACTACTCTTATAGTAATTATAAGTCCTTTAGGATTGTAAGATGTTTTTCTTTTATTTTAATATAATTTTGCTTATACATAAAAAAAAATGTGTTCATGTATAAAATATATTATAATTTCAAATAATACAGTTTAAATCATTAGCTTACAATCGGTACTAAATCAAGTCATACACTTTATTTTTAGTATATTGTAGTATTGTCTATTTTCGTTACAAGTGCGACCATTTTATATGGATCATTATAGTAGTTAGAGATACCAGTATATTTAAAACACAGTTCAATGGATCTCAATAGAATCATAATTCTTTACTAATTGCATGGAAAAAAATCATATTCTATTATTGATGGCCACTTATGGATTGACCTTAATTTAAGTGATTCACAGACTCACGTCTATTTATCATGTTATGGGGTAATATTATAAATGATTCATGAATTATACATCATGTTTTATGTTGACCCATTATTTTTGATTTTATACATCATGTTTCCCTTAACTTATCTACTATTACACCAACAATCTCTCTATTAATATTTTGTTAAAAAAAAAAATTAGACAGAAATTGAATACATTTTGATTACGTTAACTTTATTTATAAGTAAATTCGTAATTAAATTTTTTGGAAGGAAATCATATCACAATCAGAGAAAATAATATGGAATCAAACTATGTTTTAACTAAAGACATATAACACAAAAATTGTACTTTAATAAAAATATATATAGCTTCATAAAGCTATTTTTTAGGTACAGTTTTCTTTTCAAAAAATATTTAATTATGATTTTAAATCTAATTAAAACTCATGACTTGATCTGAATGTGTTAAATTTTTATTCAGTTTTTTACAGATATTAATATAGAGGCCGTTTTTGTACCAGCATAAAAGTATAAGGCATTGTGGCATGTAAAATTAAAAGTCATGAATCAATTTAAGACTGAGAATATAATTTAAGGACTATTTGTGAAATAAACCTTATGTCGATTTGTCAACAAGTAAGATTAATTTAGTGATAAGAAGCTCAGCCAGCTAATATTATATATGGATAGTTGGGACATTAATCATTGGGAAGGAATATAATATTCCATTAAGTATTAATTTTGTTTTTTGGGTAAATGAGATCTAAAACTCTTTTAATATTCGTTATCAAGTAAACCTCGCTTACTTTTATTATTAGATCATAAATGAATTGCGCAATATCTGAGTTAGTGACACTCTTGGACAAAGAAATTAAGGTTAATGGAATCTTAACGTGCTCTAACCATGCATAATATTTTGGAGTATTTAAATAACTTAAGCTAATTGGCAATATCAATAGACAAAGCTCAATAATATTAGTTGAAGCTATCTTTGTGATATTTACATTATGCGACAGTAAAATTTTGATTTTATAGTCAAAGTACGTATTTGATTTACTTAAGAGATTAATCAAATCAAACATTAAATCTATTTTTTCTCCTTTCTAGCTCCATGATTCTCTAAATGAATTAACGAAATTTTCTTGGATATTTTTCAGGTCTTTAGGACAACATAAAAATAGCTAACATAAAGGTTTTCTGTAATTGTTCTGAGCGTGATGGTGTCTTGAACAGTACTAGTTGATTTTTTTTTTAATTCTACAACACTGATATATATCAGTATATTTTACACAATATGAATATAAATTGCATGCAAAATAATTTAGTTATGAAGTATTGATTAAATAAACAATTGAGATAAATAACAATACAAATAAATTATATTTCCAATCTCTATGATCTCCGTTCAGGGAAGTCTTAGTGACTGAAATCAAAGTCTGAAGACAATTATCAGGGTCATTATTAGCATCCTATTCAACCATAGGATATAAATATTGACAAAGTGTTTATAGGATAGCAAAATTCAATTGATATCCCTGATCCTTTTCTTAAAACACACAAAAAAAAAAAATAGAAGGAAAAAAAGAAAATGTAAGCCATTATTCAACATTAATTTACTTCGGTCAATATGGAGTAGTCAATAAATAGGGCTAAACTCACATTTAACTTTATCATAAGATTTATGGTTCAAAATTTATATTCAATATCTAGAGTTCAAATTTCCCATTTCAAAAAATTTAAACCGCCGGGATAAATATGGATATCTTTCGTTTAATTGATGGTAGTAAGAATTAGAATTCTATATCTTACGTGCAGTCAAGGATGTGAGTACAATTATTAGATTATATTTTTAACCAGGAAAAAGGGGTAAATATGCCATCAAATATAAACACAATAATGTTTGATTTTTAGACATTCATTCCAATTAGTTCAGGCCTAATTTTTGGCCATTTCCTGCAAACGAATTTGTGGCTGTTCTCAAGTCACTAATGAGTAGGGCCTCTTGGTAGAAAATTAAGTGCAAATTTACAAAATCAAACCTTGGAAAACTGTCTCTATATATATATGTTTAGTCAAAAACAATGTCGCGCAATAGTCTATATATTTGGCGCTTGCATGGGCTATACGCGCCATTGACCAAGACTCGAGCTGTAGCTAGTAACGTTGAAACTCTTTTTTGTTTTTAGACATTCATAATGTTTGATTTTTAGACGTTCATTCCAAGTTCAGGCCAAATTTTTGGCCATTTCCTGCAAACGAATTTGTGGCTGTTCTCAAGTCACCAATGAGTAGGGCCTCTTGGTAGAAAATTAAGTGCAAATTTACAAAATCAAACCTTGGAAAACTGTCTCTATATATATTTATGTTTAGTCAAAAAACAATGTCGCGCAATTGTCTATATATTTGTCACTTGCATGGGCTATACGCGCCATTGACCAAGACTCGACTATATAGCTAGTAACGTTGAAACTCTTTTTTGTTTTTATTCATCTTCTTGTATTTTTATTATTTTTATATTTCCATTTCATTGACATTTGCCCTTAGTTGGCTAATTAAAAGTCTATAAATACCGCTCAAATATAAAATAACTCGTTCAAAAAAAAATAATATAATAATAAAAGCTAACTCCTCGGACAGCGAAATGAAGTCCTTAAAGTCTGTTTTATGGTTATGCTGGATCCTAATCCTTGTTCTTCTCTTCAATCCACCGCTTGGTGATGGCTTTGGCCGGTATGTATAAACCTCTCCATCAACTTTAAAATCTTTCTATATAGAGACGAAGTATTAGATAATTTATCAATTAATGTAGCCACTTTTTTTCCGATATTTATAGACATTCACTTTATTAATTTGAAAGAATTATCATCTAATTTTACATAAAGTCTTGTATTCGGTACCGTATGAGATCCGGTAATTTGATTTTTAGTTACTGTGAATATAAATTTCAATTACTATAAATGTGATTTATGCAGAAGTAAATGTAGTTAAGGTAAATGTAAATTTTCCTTATTTTACATTTCCCTTTGTAAGAATGATTACATTCCTATAGTAACTAAAATTCACATTCACAGTAATTGAAGTTCATATTACCGGACACCATCCGGTATTGGATAGGAGACCTACTCCTAAATTTTAAATTAAAACCTAAGATTCTGAACTCCCTTGAGTAATTAATTAATTTGTTTACTTCATCTACTAGATTTTATGAAAAACTTTGTGTTGCATTCTTTCAGGATGCTGCTGATCGGGTGTAGGGCAGGTCGGGAAGACCCAAATCCCTCTTTGAATGTTCAGGTGCCGCCTGCACCCAAGCCGGCAACTCCAAAACATAACGATTAATTAATGATTGTGCAGTACGAAATATGCTTCTCCATGTTTCCGTGTACTACTTAATGATTTCTGTCATCGCAATATATATATATATATATATATACATATATTTTAAGAATATGCTTCTCGGCTGTTTCAAATCAATTCAAGTCCCATAAACGTTAATAAAATCAAAGAATCGTGAAATCTCTACTACTGTACAATAGTCAGGAACTCACCAATCTGACGTAAAATAAAAATCTTTGTTCAGTAACTACTGAAGAAAGTTTTGGATACTCAACTATATATCAACTTTCGTTTCTCTTTGGCGGCATGATTATTTGGTTTGATGTTCTGGAGTGACACACACAAAGGTAATTAGGAGATGTTTATATATGATTAGCATATGATGTCTATATATATATATATGTTATATAGATAATAATTAGATAAATAATTTCCTCCATTTGGATTCTCTATTTTACTTTGAGGTTCGAGCTATGGTGCTCGGTATTAAAGTATGTGGGAGAAAGCACAGGCAGGGAACACGAAAGTTTATCGGACAAATTTGCTTAATTTAACCGATTTATAAAATAATAATAATAATAATAAAATTAAAAAAACCAAAATTGTAGTAAAACATGTAATGCTTCAATAATGAGATTCTAAATGTATCAAATCTATTAACATGATCATTAAAATAATTGAATTAGACGATGATAATTGAATTCAAAATTACAGTTATTACTAATAATTACAAAATTCAACCATCTTTATTAGTCGAAGCTAACTAGATACCTGCATTTAGTACTTTCAATCGTTGGGTAATTTAGCATCCAACCATGCTTTAGTGAATTTATTTTTTTTTTTTTAACTTGGGATGTGAGATTTATACTCTATATATTATGGTGAAGTCAGATGTGAACTTAACATTAGGTTGTACTTGAAATGACAATTTTTTAGTACACTAACTCAGTTCACTTTTCTATTTATTTTTCTTTTTTTTAACAAGGATTAGATTTAGAGAAAATAGAAATTTCTATTGCAAACCAAATGTTGAGTATGGCCAAAATGATGAACTCTTTAATAGGTGACGATATGGTTCTTATTATTTTTTTCGTTTGGGCCTAAAAGCACTCAAACTCTTAAAACATTGACATTCTATTCATTTATGTTAAATTTCGCTAATTTTTTAACAGAAAAAATCACATGTTTGCACATGACCAAAACATAGGTTGTTTTTTTTTTTTTTTTTAACCTTCTTTATTTTTAAAAGTAATTTTTCCATTGAGGGAGTCATCTACTCTCCCGATAAATCTAAAGTGCGAGCAGCTCTCCAGCGGCGGCGGAGTTTGGGAGTGAGAGTGGGTGGGGCGATATCCATTTATTGATTTATTGTATTTTAATTTTGGGAAAGGTTCTGAATGGAGATGGTAGGATGGTGCGGAAGATGATATGGGTCTGGCAAAGATTGCGGATCTAAGGGAAGGATCTAAGTTAAGATGGCGGACCTGGGTGGAGGGAAGAGAAGCTGGCGAAGGAGGTCGGCGGTGAGGAGCTTTGTCGAAGTTGTAGATCCGTCTGAGGTTTACCAAAATAACAGCGTTCGCTGGTGACAGTAGCGTCGAGAGAGATAAAAGGCATGGTTGATTCAGTTGGTGCTCGTTGCAAATCTCTGGTTTTTTTTTTTTTTTTAAATGGGAATAGAGAATCTGATAAGAGATTGAAGACCATTTGAGGAGAGAAAGAGATGACATAATGTAAGGACTCTTCTACTTTTTAAGGTATATGAGGATATTTTGGTCTTTTCATGACTGCAAAAGAGGCACATGATAGGTCATGAACTTGAATCTGTAAGGAATTTGATGGCAATGGACGGGAAGGAGATTGCCAATCTTTAAAAGAGTTCATGTGTTATTCGATCAAAGTTAAAAATAAAAATAAAATAAAAAAAAGGACCAAATTAAATCATCACCAGTTAAAAAAATTTGGGAACTATTTTAGCCAAATGTTTTAGAATCTTGGATTGTTTAAGAAGTTACTAGGATCCTGTACGAAGATCATTATCAAATATCATGTATACCCGATCACGTACAAGGAGACATGTAGCCAAACTGATGACTGCCTGTGAATTTGGGTTTTACAATGCAATTTGAGGTATAAAGACCTCATTTTCAAACTTTAAGGAGAGGCCTTGATGTAATTTGAGATATATATATATATATATATATATATAAGATAAAAATAGTAATAAATAAGAAGTTAAAATCCCCCTAGACCAGTGCTACCTCCATTTTTTGAAATAGGGATGTGATAATTCAAACTTTACATTTCCTATGTAGAATCAGGTGTAGTTACAAAAACGAGATTAATAGGCGATCACATACAAACACAATAAAGTTTTCTTTTGAGACATTAATGTCAAGTTTCAGGCCTAATTTTTGTCTATTTCTTGCAAACGAATTTCCTGCTGTGCTCAAGTCAGTAATGAGTCGGGCCTCTTGATAGAAAATTAAGAGCAACATCAATCACAATCACGCGCAACTACCTATATATTTGTCACTTGTATTGACCGTAACGTACGCGACATTGACCGTAGAGTATGCGCCATTGACCAAGACTCGAACTAGTAATGCGGAATCTCTTTATGTAATCCTATTGATATTATATTGTCTATTTTAAACCTCGTGTCTACACGGTTTTACTCTTAAACTCACCTCAAAAAACCTCATACTATTAGGAGATGGTCTCTTATAAACCATCATATGTATCAATTCCTAAGAAATATAGGACTACACAGCTTATCATTTTTCTTGTGATAACTGATGTCTATCATAATCACTCCTCATTATGGGGCCCAACATCCTCGTTAGCCACAGTACTTTTGGTTGGGTACAGGCTCTGATACCATTTGTTAACGACCCATGCCTCTCTTTAGTATAACATTGTCCGCTTTGTGCCTCGTGTATGCACGATTTTACCCTTGAGCTCACCAAAAAAAGCCTCATGTCATTAGGAGGTAGTATTTTTATTTATGAACTATCACATATATCCATTTCCCAGCAATGTGAGACTGCACCACATGTGTGAAACTAGTATTATTTTTAAAATAGCCAATGGCTCTTTTCATCCTCCTTTCCTATTTGTCACATGGCAGCCACGTTATCACGAGGTGGTAGTTACGTGGATTTTTTTCTTTTTTGTGCTCTATTTGTCTATTTTGCATGCGCACGCATGCCACACAATTTATTATTAATACTAAATATATATATATATATATATATGAGCGAATAAAAAATACCAAAAAAAAAAAGTGTTGAGGGGCGGCCACTGGGCCTTCAATGGCTCCGTCTCTACCTCCACGTTCACACGACACACATTACTATTGGCTTTTGTTAACAATCATTTCACTGAGCTGGTGCGAGGTGCAAAGTGGGAGAAAAAGGGCCATAATTGGGGTTTTGATTAAGGCATGTGTTTTAAGTGCTCTTTTAATCTTAATATTTGACATTTCACAAAAATTTTGATTATAATTACTCTTAAAACTAGTTTGATGTAGTTTTAATAAATCAAGTTAACTAAAATAATTGTTTGCGTGGCGATCTTACTGGGTGAGTACCTTTTTTTTAATAAGCAAAATTTATTAAAAAGAAAAGAAAAAGATCACAATCTTTAAACATAAGGTCTAAAAGAAAACAATAAAAAATAAGAATATAAAGAATAAGAATAAAATAAGCAGATATAGAGAGAACATTAAGATTTCTTACTTTAGAACCTGTCTTACTGCAAGTCCTAGTATCATAATTAGATGATTTGTCCTTTTGAAGCTCTTTGCTCTTCCTTAAAATATTCAATTCAGCTAATTTTTCTCAAGAACGAAACAACAATTTTCATACTTTTTTATTAAACAATAATACAATTTAATTCATTGTCTACTTCACAGTTTTTATCATTATTAGAGTCTTCTCTGACTCAAGTATAGTTTGAAAACTTTCATTCCCCTCTCCACAACTCCTAATTTGATTCCCCATTGGCCTACCTTCAAAAAAAATATTGTAATTAATATCTCTAACCAAATCAAAAATCTCTCTTTTTCTCCTCCATTTATTTTCTCTTGCTTTTACATTTTTTTAAACATAAACCTGTCTGTTTTCTTCTTGACTTCCTTCCATCAATATTAATCTTTCGAGTCAAATGAAAAATAAAAAGGTAATAATTAGATAAAACATGAAAAGGACTCTGTGGCATGAAGCAAACGCACCATTGACCAAGACTTGGACTAGTGAATCGAGCAATATTATCCAGAAAGAGGGGGGGGGGGGGGGGGGGGGTGTGTGGTGGGTGGGCGGTGGGGAGAAGAGAGAAGTAAAGTTATGTAATTGAAGAATTTGTCATTATTTGTCATATCAAGTGTGATTCTAACTCCTCATAATTTGACCAAATAACCTAATTACCTTAGGGATTAAATATGATTATTGGTTCTTCATAATTTAGACGTGGTTCGCTCCTCTAAACAAATAGCACTAAGTAATAACAATAATCTCTTTCTATTTAATCAAAATGCAAGAATTTAACATTTCCAATCACATTTCAAACATTGAAAACGTCTATAAATATATTAAATAGTGTACTACATCATAATTAAACGAGAGTTGACTAATGGACGTACGTTTCTCTCATATTCCAATTCTAGTTTTAACTCATATATGAATAGTGTTAGAAATATCAATTCTATTAAATATAAATATACTAGTGAGTTATCATTTTTTATTGATAAATATAATTAATTGATATAATAATTAAATATGTATTAATAAAAAAAATAAAAATTCACATAATGTATAAATTGATATTCAAAAAAGTTTCGTCAACATAATGTTTAAATAATTTTGTTTGAAACAAATTCGTGCAAGTGTCTGACTTTATCCACTGAATGCGCGTGAACCACACCATATGCGCCTTTGACAAAGACTCGTGATTGGAAGGCTGAAAGTCTTCTTCTTTTTGTTTCAATATATTTGGTATTCTTTTTTTTTTTTTTTTTCAAGTACTGTTTTCCTTTTAACCGGCCAATTTAAGTTTATAATTACAGGTCCCAACTCAAACAATACAAGCTTAGAGACAACCAGCGCGGGAGCAAGATGAAGTTCTTAGGGTTTGTATCATGGTTATGTTGGATCCTAATCCTGGTTCTTCTCTCCAATCCACCATCTTCCGATCACTTTGGCCTGTATGTTACGAACCTCTATCAACGTAAAAAACGTTGTGGAGACCAAGCATTAGATAAAAATTACTTAATTAATTTGGTCACATCTTCCACTTTATAATATTTTGACAAACTCTGTGTTTCTTTCTTTGATCAGGAGGATGCTGACGGGATGTAGCGCAGGTCGAGCACCCCCATATCGGGAGCTTCCAACGCCGGTGGGCAATGCCGGAATATCTCATCACCCATGATTACAGGGAATATGCTTCCCGGAAACAAATCTATTTAAGTCCAATATTAGATGTTAATAATAAGATCAAAGGGTCATGAAATCCCAGCCATTGCGTTGTCAGAAATCACAATTATTTGATTTTCCATTTCTCTTCTTTGCAATATGATCCAGTTTCATACTGTTCTGAAGTGATACACAAGATAATTAAGA
The DNA here is from genome assembly GCA_009761775.1 of Ficus carica. Taxonomy (NCBI): domain Eukaryota; kingdom Viridiplantae; phylum Streptophyta; class Magnoliopsida; order Rosales; family Moraceae; genus Ficus; species Ficus carica. Next base: position 94,453 of record VYVB01000610.1, read on the forward strand.
GATGGTTGTATTGCAATTGAAGCCTATTTCACCTTCCTTTATAATATTATTGTTAGTTATTTCCCTCCAATTATTGGGTGCTCTATTTTTCTTCTTGTTTTCATCGAGCTTAATTTTTACTTTGTATGGTCCTCGAAACTAACTAGGTCACTGCGTTTAGCTCAAATAATTGTGGTATAATTTGGCCAAAAATTGCTTTATTGAGTCAATTTAATATTAGTTATTCGCATCCAACTTAGTAATTGATTTGAGTCAGCCTCTACATCAGATTCCTAAAAATACAATTTTCTACAGAATTTCCTTGTCAAATTTTATAAATATCAAATAGTGTGCTTTATCTTACGGTCCGTTTGAATCACAATTTTAAAATGGTTTTTTTCAACATTATTGACAAAGTTTTTTATTTTCTCACAAAAACTTGAATGTACTGTTCAAATTTACTCTCCAAACTTTCTATCCAAACAGGACATAGATTACTTAAAAAGTCGCTAGGCTCCTCTTAGGAAGTTCACATATATATACATATAGCTGAGAAAGAGAGGGAGAGGGAGAGGGAGAGGGAGAGAGAGAGGGGGGGAAGGAAATCATCGGCTCTGCTACGATCATAGAAAAGCGAGCCGATAGAGCAGCCATTTAAAATTTATTTAAAAAAAAAAGTTGACAGAACAAGCATTAGCTGGTGGATCTCCATGAGAGCAAATCCTATACACACATATAAGTGTGTGTACTTTTCTCGTAAACATGTCGTTCGTTTACATTTATTGTCATTTTGCAACTTTGTTGTCTTTTTTGGTCACTTGTTTTATTTGTCGCTGTTTTTAGGGGTGTTATGGAAATCACGTAAATGTTTTTTTTTTTTTTTTTTTTTGTACTATTTTATCAGGTTAATATTATTCTGGCTTTTTGGGTAACCGTCATTTTGTCTTTTAGCATGTTTTGGTTTTGTTTTGTTGTTTTTTATTTTTTATTTTTTATTTTTTATTTTTTATTTTTTATGTTTTGGTATTAGGTCGTTGCCGTTTAAAGAGTTGTCATATTTAGAGTTTGTCATTCTCTAATATTGTCGTTTTTATATTCATTGTCGTTTATGGATCGCTGTTTCACGTTTCAATTAATCGACACATCAACTAATAACCCATCTCACGCGAAGTTTCCTATTCATATTATTAATATAACGGTAAATTGCTCGCAACAATAAATTAAATTTATGCAACTTTGACCCTTATTATTTATTTATTTATATTTATTTTTATTTTGAGTGGTGTGCGGATCTCCTCTTATAAAGAGGCTTTTTACCTGACACATTTTGGGATTCGACCTGATGTTTGAGCTTGTGAGCAACATTGCCCTAGGCGGATAGGGCCACGATGGGCCCAACATGTTGTGTCTGGTTTTAAAAAAAAAAAAAAAACCGAAAAGTTTTGAAAACTTAAAATATGGCAAATGTTTCAATAAAAGAAGTTAAAAGAAGTAAATTGTATGTTTCCGAAACTATGAAAGTAATCAACATATTTACGAGTAAGTGCAGGTTTTCACCAAGAGTGTATAAAACATTTATCCGTTAAATAAATTTATGAACTGAGTAAATAATTTATTTACTAATAAATATATTATTTACTTTAACACTTATACTGTAACTATATTATTTACTTATTTTAACTTCCGATTGGAAACTTGTGACTTGCTCCACACTGTAGACAAAATGATGTATGTATTTGCACTTTTTTTTCCATAAAAAATGAGAAATAAAATTCTGAACAAAAAGAAAATATAATTTTGAGAAAATACGAGCAGTTAGATTCAGCAACATTAACCTGGGATGCTGATATATATAGTTGGGTTCTCTAAATGCACCTACTGATTTTTATTTCTGTAATTCATTTAAAAAGAGAGAGAGAGAACCTATACGTACGTAGGCTCATCTTCCAATTATTATTAGCAATTTCGGATATGAATAGTACATGCAGGACCTCAATTTCAACTTTATGTTTAAAATATTATAAAAAACAATCTCACATCCATATTCTATGTCTATTTTCTCAATTGCATGAGCTTCATCTACGCGCCAATATTGACCAAGACTTTAACGAGTTATCTTTTGTGTTTTGTGTTTCGTGTTTTTTTTGTTTTTTTGTTTTTCCGTACTTCTTGTTCTTCTTTTTCTTTTCATTAGTCTTCCAATTGTAATTTATTATTTTTATATTTTCTTTAGAAGACTATTGGCCTCTAATTAATCAACCATCTAAACACGTATAGATAGCCCGTTCGATCGAGATGATCACAATCAGATCAGGAGCGAGATGAAGTTCTTAGGATTTGTTTCATGGTTATGTTGGATCCTAATCCTCGTTCGTCTCTTCAATGCTCCGGTCGCTGATCAATTTGGCCAGTAATTGCGAATCTGTATCTACATAAAAACATCATTATCGAATTGTAATATTGTGAGAAATTTTGTATTAATTTCATTCTTCAGGAGGCTGCTGATCGGCTATAGCACAGGTCAAGAAGACCCAAATGATGATTTGAAAGTTCAGGCTCTCTTAACAAATAGAAATATAATGCTACATTTTTTTTTTCTTATTCTTATTTACATGTTTGCAATTTCACGTGCACTCAGATACAGAATCCTATTTAGTTAAGAGATTCGATCACATGCATTCACAAAAGCATACGACTACTGCAACGTGGCCATTCATTTTTAGACAATGGCGACATCAATGGTGGTTTAGCAGTAGATTCGACAATAATTGATATGATGATGGCACGTCCTACACGATGGATATGGATTCACAAGAGCACTTAAAAGATTCAGTTGTGTTGACTCTGAAACTATCTTGAAAAGTAATGATAATAATAATAATAATAATAACAAATAAGAGACTAAAAGATAGAAGGAGACAAAGGATTAACATGGTTTTATCCACGGACTAGGAATAGAGAGAAGATTCACTAGTAAGGAGCATTATGAATGAACTCTCTTATAAATATAAGTTTACAAGTAGAAAAATGGGTAAGTTACCCAAATATGTCAAATCCTCCATAACTAAGAACTTTCTTATTTCTTGATATGTAAATTAACACAAATAAATTTATATCTTCTATATTACAATCAATAAATCTTAAAATTGAAAACAATCATAAAGAATAATTTAAATGAATATTTGACAGTATCTAATTTTTCAACACTCTCCCTTAAGTTGGTGCATATCAACTTGCCTTGAATACTTTAAAAATGACTTTGGAATTCTCACATACCAGGCACAAGTTCGCATGGATTTCACAGTAGATTGATTTCTAGAAACTTCGCATGTCATGCTCAAATTTACATGAGCTTCACAACATAGACTTCAATTTTCGAAACATTATATGGCCAGTTTCTACACAGTCACATAATAGATTTGACTCATGTATTCCCTTTTCTCGTCCCATGTCCCTTTAATAATATCATGTTACGTCAATAAATAGTCATTTCAATTCTAACTTGGTGACTTTTTTTTAACAGAAATTAGATGTTGTGCCAAAGGCTGAGAATAAATCCTTCTTGACATTTGTCATTCCTCACGATAGGGAGGCTCTTTTATCGGTAAGCAGATCTATTTGTCCATCTATATTTTTCTCTCTATTTTGCAAAGGAATATAGACCTCATTCAAGGTTAAGGTGTTACCAATTTACCACAATTGAAATGGAGTAATAGAATGAGGGTCTTCTTCATGCTATTATGGTAATTTAGTAATAAACCTCGAAAAATAATATCTTGGTCAATCTTAACTGCATCGCCAGAAAGATGCTAATTAATAACTATTAGGTTTATTCTTATCTACGTCCCTAAACTTTAGGGTCATTCCCACTTTTCCTCATAAACTCTAAAAACTCTCACTCTGCACCCTGAACTTCAAATTTGTTACACTTAATCCTTTTATTAGAATTTTGATTAAAAACATAAGGAAAAATGAGGAAGTAGTCTTACTAAACACATTATGTTAGGATTTCCACAAAAAATAAATGGAAAAAACCAAATGACTACACTTAAATAACTTACTTTTTTCTATTTGATTTTAACTAAAATTCTAATTTAAGTGATTATATGGGACTGATTCAAATTTTAGGGGGGCGAAGTGAGATTTTTAAAATTAGAGGGCAAAATGAGAATGACCCTAAAATAAGTTTTTTATTTTTTTTCAATTTGGATGTGGTGGAATTTTTTTTATTTATTATTTTTTTTTTTTTTTTGAATAATTGGATGGGGTGGATTTGAACTTTATACTTATGAGAGATTCTAATTGCTAATTATAAGTTAACAACGAATTATCATAAAAGAAAATCTTTTTTTTTTTTTTTGGTACTGAACAACACCGGGGAAGGAGTAAGATATTATATGTTTGTCAAAGAAAAAAAAATACAAGAGGGGGCAAATGAAACGGAAGAAAATCTAGCTTATTATTCGGGCTTGCTAGTTGATTATGTAGTGCATTGGAATAATTTTTTTCCACAAAAGAAAATCGATTTTTTTTTTTTTTTTTTTTTTTGGCTAACATAGCGGAATCAGGTGAATTATTTTTCCAACAATATCTATCTATTTATTTATCTATAATTTTGTCTTCTAATTTCGACTTACTTTTTTTTTTTAAATGAGATTTTTATTTATTTCTATTTACCATATATCTCTAGTCCTTTTTCTGTGTACAATTTTGGCACCCCTTCTCATGAAATTGTAGTAAATAGTATCTTTATAAAAATAATCAAAATAAATAGTAAGGTATTAAAATATTTTAAGTAAATTTACTCAATAAATGAAAATTCTACTAGGTAAATTACAAATTTACAAGGGTAAATTATAAATCTACAACATTTACATGGTAAATTTATTATTTATTCAAAATATTTTAAAAACCTGCTATTTACTTCCATAATTTTCTTAAAACTACTAATTAATTATTTCTCTCATCTTTCTCAGCTATTCCCATCGGATTAAGTGAAATAAATAAATAAATAAATCAAACCAAAGAATGCCCGCAGTCTTATATCCTTGGTTGGTTTTGAATAATTTTTCTCACAATTTTCATAACAATTTTAAACAGGATTTTTTTGCGGAGCTCCAAAATAGAAAAAGTCAACTAGGCATAGCAGACATTCAACTAGGCCTGACAACTTTTGAAGAAGTTTTCATGAACCGAATCTGAAGACATCAAAGCTAGAGGGATATCTTGATGGAAGTGATCTTTTGGAAGGTGATTTCTGGCCACTCTGATGATGAAACTTCAAAACCTTCGAAACATCGAAACAATGGCACCTTTCGCACACATTTCGTAAAGGAATTTCTCAAGCCAAGAAGGAATAGTTCGCGAAGTTGTGCTTGATCCAAATCAAGTCATTAAAAGTAACTATTAGGAGAAGAGAAGAAAATTTGTGAACTAAACGTTCATATTTATATAAACAAATTTAGATCGAAAGTCACAACTTATGATGAGGTCAGGTTTAAAATTATTATTTTTTTATAAATGATAAAGAAATTATTGTTAAACTATATCTATAACTATTATATAACTAAAATTTTTAGTGGTTAACTAATCTGAGTTTTTCAATATATATTAGCAACTTCAAAGGATTGACTTGTCATTTTATCTAAGGGCAAGTCGTTTATTTAAAAACAAAAACAGACTTCTACTGGCTAAAAACAAAAGCAAAAGATTTGACATATGTGCCCATAGTGGGTACAAATATAACTTCACAATAATTTCATAATTGATGCTATTACAAGATGATTTTGGTGCTCTTTGCATTTCTGGCCACTCTGATGAAACTCCTATACCTTCAAACATTGAATCAATGGCACCTTTAGCACATAATTCACACCGGAATTTCTCGCACCGAGACGGAGTAGTTCGCGGAGTTGTGCTTGATCAAATCATCAACGGTAACAATCAGTGACATGTTTACCAACAAATGGATAGAAATTTTGATAGAGAGAAGAGAAGAACATTTGTAAACTAAATGTGCAATATATATATATATATATATATATATATAATTTTAGTGCCTACCTAGTTGAGTTCCCTGATAAATAATGGCAATTTCACCGGATTGACGTGTCGTTTTATTCATGATGAGTTGATAAGTAAACGACATAAAACTTTTTTCCAAAACGACATGTCGTTTCTAAAATAACCTACTATAGAATTTGAATTTCTCTTATTGTCGTTTTATTTTTTTAATACTTTTTTAAACCAGGTCGAAACAGACCAACTCTTTAATATGAAAAACGACAGCTGACTTTCAAGAATGTACGACATGTCGTACAATAACATAAAGGACAACAAATTTTAAACCAAGTACGACACGTCGATAAAGGTGAAAACGACAGCTGATTTCAAGACGAATGACGTATCATTTATCCACATAAACGACAACAAGTTTGGATTGGTAGTTACATGTTTTTTGTTATACACCAGGATTTTTACTATCTCCCTGGCTCTAAACCTAAACGCAATGCAACATAGATAAGGAATGTTCTTTTTTTCCATGTAATTGTAGATAAAAAAACCAGCTACAGAGCCAGCCTATTAATTCAATAAGGTCATCTATTAAAAGATAAAATTTTAAGGGGACATATATAAGCATAATTCATTTATAACGAGGGAAAAATAAAAATAAAGGTTCTTAAAATAAAAATTAAAAATATATATATTCACTAGTAGTGAAAACCCTCAATCAGTCATGGCTTCTTCGATGCAGAAAACAACACGACACTTATGAAGTAAATGATAGCAACTCAACGTTACTTAACGACATGCCGTTCTATATATAGGACAATTTTGGAAAAAAAAAATTGCTGGAAATATAGGAAAATGTTTTGTAACTAACTTATCGTTTCGTGTACTTTTGTTATTCAATTCAATTACGACAAAATATTTTTAATAAAATTCTGATTTATTTACTTTACAAAACATTATAAATAATACATAATATAACTAGTAGAAAAAAAATGGATAAAACGTAAATTATAAATTAGATTTAACTCCTTATTGTCGTCGAATACAAATGATAGAGTTTGTTGTCGCTTTATATTTAAAAAATAGATGTCGTTTGTCTTAAAACTGCTGTTGTTTGAGAAGCAACAACAAGACAATATTGTCGCTCCTGTTTCGTCTATGTTTAAAACGACGTGTAGTTTTCAGTGTAAGCAAATTTTTGCTGTGTCGTTTGTTTCTGGAACTCCGTTGTCGTTTACAACTAGTTATAACGCACTTCGATACTTGTATCATTGAGGTGTCAATTTTTTATTAACAATTTTAATCGTGTGTGCTCGTTGACTAGCTCAATTAAGAAAATATTCTTTAATTAACCAATCACGTGACTTGCACATGTTAAAAACCGCTTTTTAAATAATAATTATAATAATAATATTTGTATGCTTATTCAGAGATGTTCAAAGCATGAAAGCGGATCTACGACTGCCCTTGCCTGCTCGGGGATGCCTCAATGATTGAAATACCAAAGTTGCGATCGAACATGCTCGGGAAGAAGTTGTGTCATTTTGAGTGATAAGAACAAAGTGATTTGATCTCTATTTTCAAGGAACCAAATTATTTGAAATTAACTCCAAAAAAAAAATTGTAGTACTCGATTTTGGCTTCAGTTAATTCTACAAAAAATTAGAGTTGTCTCACTTTACCCTATACAACAATGTAATAATCCCTTCCCTAAGCTTATCATAAATTGTAACTGTGAGACTTTTGTCCTTAAAATATAAATTTTTAAACAGTTTCATCACGTGTATTTATCGGGTTATCAACACATGATTAAAATCAATTAAACATATATAGTCCTTACCAATCAATCATGTGACTTATATGTGATTAAAAATGTAATAAAAATTGATGTTTTAATGAAGAAAGTATCATAGCTATAATAAATGATAAGCGAAGGGGTGAGTTTTGTTCTGTTTTGTATTGTTTGGGACAAAATGAGACGACACTTATTACTTAGGGACCAAATTTGCATTCAACCCTTCAGGCAAAGGATACCATTATTCCCATGACTTTAAATGTTCCACGGTCCAAGGAAACTTCTAACATTGAAAAAATGGTCGAATATATTTAAAGTATATTAAAAAAAAAACAAACAAGAGCTTTACTTTCTTAGGCTCTAACTATTTACTAAACGATGTTTCCCACGTCAAACAAAAAGCATTATCTGTTTGTAATTTTATAAAAAACCTTTCTTGGGCCACAATTAGTAAATTATTACATCAACCACCTCGATAATATCCTCTACGTACCAACTAATCAACCCAAACAACTTTTGTCCAAAGTTTTATTTCAATCCTGATCCCATAACAACTGTACTAAAATACACACCTTAATTTAAGATTAATTTCTCTTATATATTAACTCTCGGGACCGACTAATCGGATACTAATCGAAATTAGCCATGAAGTTGAAGAGCGGTTTTTCTTTACTGCTGCAACAATACAAGGCTTTGTTCTGGAAGAATTGCTTGCTTTCATGGCGGAACAAGAAGGCTACTTTTCTCCAGCTCTTCGCGTCCTTCTTCTTCGTCGCTATCATTTACGGAACTCAGAAGGCCATGGACGCTCGCTTCTCTTCCTCGACGTCTAATAGGAATGTCGTGGAGCCTCGGCCTCTGGTGTCCCCTCCGATCCCGCCATGTGAGGAGAAGTTGTACGTCAGGCGTCCCTGCTATGACTTTGTTTGGAGCGGAAACGGGAGCGAGCGGGTTCGGGGCATTGTTAGTGCAATCATGGCCAATAATCCTGGGAGGGAGATTCCTTCCAACAAGGTTTGTTGAGTAAAGAAAATCATTTGTGGTAATCAAAATCATAGCTGATTTTTTTTTTTTTAATTGCGAGTAGTATAATGAGAAATGTGGCAAATTTTATGTTATAATGAGAAAAGGTTACAAAATGATCGATCAATGATTGACTTCAAATTGACTGATTTCAATCAATATTTTAACATTGACAACCAATGATTTACCGGTCTTCACTTTATAGTCAATTATTGATCGACTGATTCTAATTAATTGTCCATTTTCCTTAAAAAGAAGAAAAAGAAAAAGGTTCGATCATTATTGAAGACGTAGCTAAAACCGGCCACTGCACCTAGTTTCTTTAAAATATTCTAAGTGGGAAATTGTGGAATGTACGGGAAAAGAACGTTTCGAAAGGTGATTCGGCACGAGCTTTGTCTCTGCGCAGGTATAAAGTCATTCGGAACAGCGTCTGAAGTGGATGAATGGCTGTATGCAAATCCCATGTCCTCTCCGGGAGCTTTGCATTTTGCGGAAATAAATGCCACTGTGATCAGCTATGGCCTTCAGACCAATTCAACTCCTCTTGCAAAGAGAGGATTTTTCGAAGACCCGACATTGGAGTTTCAAATCCCACTTCAGATTGCTGCAGAGCGCGAAATCGCTAGGTCTCTCATTGGAGGTACTTAAAAGTTTTCTCCTTGTTGTTTAACAAAAGCTTTCGCCGCTATTTCTCTTCACTAGTCTAGACATGTTACTAATTACCGACGAGTTTTCGCATGGTCAGTTAAAAACTTTAGCTGGATTGTTGCTCTCAAGGAATTTGCACATCCAAGGATACAAATCACATCCGCAATAACCATACTCGGACCGCCATTTTTCCTTGCAACTGCGATTTTCAGTTTCGTGCTTCAGATGAGCACTTTGGTGGCAGAGAAGGAGCTAAAACTTCGGCTGGTATTAACTAGCCAAACCCGTCTTTTTCAAAGCTCAAATGGACAAGAATTTGACTATATATATATATATATATATATATTTATATAACGAATTTTCATAGTGAATTTGATCTCGCAGGCAATGAATATGATGGGCCTTATGAGTCTGCATACTGGTTATCATGGTTCACATGGGAGGGAATTCTTTCACTTCTATCATCATTTTTTCCTAGTTCTTTTCGGAATGCTTTCCAGTTTAACCTCTTCTTGAACAACGGTTTCGCGGTCGTATTTCCTTGTGTCTTCCTTCCTCTTCCAACTCAACATGGTAATGACTTGTTTCTTATCTTTATCTATAATTGGTAAGCCTTGTCGTTTCATAAATGTAGTAATTTTCTCTAAATTTTATCACAGCTTGCCTTTGGCTTCATGTTTTCGGCCTTCATGAGCAAGTCGTCATCATCTTCGACGGTCGGTTTCTCGATCTTTATCATAGGCTCATGACAGAGGCAAGATTTACCCTTATTCCATTTTCAACCCATCTCCAAAAAAAAAAAGGAGTTTTTTTCATTACATTATTGACACATTCCATTTTTGTCTCCGCAGGTGTGGAACACTAGACTTTCCCTACAACTCACCGCTTCTCGAAAAGGTTTTCGAACGGTTGGTCATTCTTCCCGCCTAATCTTCTCACAAGCTCTCTGGCTGCTTTCTGATGCAACTTCTCGTCCTCGAGATGCCGGGATATCAGCTGGAGGAGAATATCGAAATGTTCACCAAATGAAGCCGAGTGTCTGATAACTATTGTATGTAAAAAAATTTGGCGAAATATCTATATAACAAGTTCTTGTTCTACTTATTGATACATGTCTTTAAACTTCATGCCCTACAGAATGATATTTTTCGGTGGTTTGTGGCCACGTTCTTTCTCTGGTCTGTCTTGGCAATCTACTTGGACAACATTCTCCCCGATGAATACGGTGTAAGGAAATCGTTCTATTACTTTTTGAACTCTAGATACTGGACCGGAAGAGCTGGGAACAGAGAGCAAGGTAAATCGACTATGACACTCGAATAGTACTTTTCGGATAAACTAGTTTAGCGGTTTTTAGGACTTTCACACATTTTCGTCTCTCTCTTCATAGAGGATGCCATTTGTAGTTGCATAGATTCACTCCCGTCGGAGGAGCTCGATCCTTCAGATGACGAAGATGTCATTGAAGAGGAGAACATCATAAAGCAACAGATTAAAGAAGGTATAGACAATACGAAAATCGCAGTTCAGATACGTGGCCTTATGAAGACATACCCTGCTAGCACGAACATCGGTTGCTTCAAATGCAAGAAACCCCACCTTACCATGCTCTAAAGGTAAAGAAATATATTATCAGCTTCTTTCATCCAGGTTCCAAAAATGTTCCTTGCTTCTAGCCTTTTCAGGGCTTTTTTTTTTTTTTATTGAAGTGACATAGTAAAGTCCGGTTATTGCTTATAATCTTCAGGGATTATGGGTGAACTTTGTGCGGGATCAGTTATTTTGTCTACTCGGAACCAGTGGTGCCGGAAAGACTTCCTTAATCTATTGCTTGACTGGAATAACATCAGTCACAGGCGGTGATGGTAAGACGCTTGTTAAATTCATGTTCATCGGTCAAAATACCGATCAAATAGTTTAGGAGCGTAATCTCATTCCTCCTCTTTCTT
>VYVB01000611.1:0-105797 GCA_009761775.1 Ficus carica
TGCAGTAATCAATGAACGGCCTAGAAAGTACCATCCAAGCCGAACCTATCGCATAAGGCAAAAAATTAGCTATAATTACCAATAGAACATTGAGCAAGAACTTGCAATGAGGTCAAACTCTATACACAACGTTTTAGAATATTTAACATAAATGGCAAGCATTTCATCCTTTTTTTACCAAGTTAATTTCACTCATTCACTGATCACGGAATACATTGGATAATGTGAACATAATATTTGAACAAAATCATGCAATAATGGTATCTATAAGTGCACAAGATAAAGCACCCCTTGAGCTACATCTCCATTCTCCAAGTACAATAGCTATTTAACGCAAGTAAACCAAGTATAAGTTTAGCAAAACTGAATCAAATAATCCAGGCAAACTGAATGATGATTAGCATTATAATTGCAAAAGAACAACGCACTGTAAACCAAGTAAATGTTCTCCCTATATATATTGCTTCCCATTCACCACGCAAAAGGAAAATACAATCTAGCTTTTAGAAAAATGGCTCTATCCCACATTAATCCATACCACAATAAGCACTATGAGTTTAACAAGTAATTGCACATTAGGTATTTCATATATGGTAACGGTGCATCATATTATTGACTCCCAAATCAACGTCAACAGTGGCAGGTTGAGAAGTATAAATAAACATATTTCAGAAACCGATGAGAAAAATCCAGGAAGATTTGATTAATAAATTACGCAATTATGTTGGGGGCAAAATAGGGTTCAGAGTTTCCTGTCTACTTTCCTCTTATGTATTTTTTTTTTTTTAACTTTCTAATCTAGAGTTTGATTAAGTTTTCCCGACTGTTATTTAGTTAATTTCCATTATCTTGTTTCTGCTTCTCTATAAATAGGGCCTTGTGATTACTATTTCACTGCACACTTGATTAATAATATTGATTATTCAGAATTTCTCTCTACTTCTCTTCTTTTCCCTCTAAGTTCTAAATTCCCTTCCTTTTGGACCTCATTTCCTTTCTTTCTTTGTCTCTCTCTTCCTCTCTCTAGATTACTGAGATTGATTAATCAGAGTTTCTCTCTACTTCTCTTCTTTTTCTCTCTAAGTTCTAAATTTCCTTCCTTTTTACCTCACTTCCTTTCTTTCTTTCTATCTCTCTTCCTCTCTCTACATTATTGCTTTGTTTGTCCAGATGAAAAATTTTCCACATGCTTAGAAGCAGGTCCAGAGCTGTAAGTCAATCATTCAAAGTCTAAGCTGTTACACGTTAGTGGCATTAGAATCAAGCATTTACTTAAAACTAGAATATGATATTCAGAAAACATGCTATTTCATTTTTCCCAACAATGGTTCCTTCAAAGGTATTCAAATGAAAACTTTTGGAAAGTCTTCTCAAAATCCATTCTTGTAATTGAACTACTAAATAATGTTTCATTTGTCATCGAAAATTGGGAAACAAAAAACCAGAAAAAGAATCTCCCCAAAATATTGGTCTAGTTAAAAAATATCCTTAAAATCTCTTTTCTAGAAAAGCAACCAAACAGAGCCAAAATCTAAGTTATTTTCTTCTTCCGGTAATATCTCCAGTGTAAATGAGTATAGTACCAATGTTCATCATATGGAACCTGAAGACAGTATAACTATCTGCAGCAATTCCATGATCCCAAAACATAAAGAACTTCCAAATTAAACATCGATAAAGGAAAACGATTTCTAGTCCAACAAGATATAAGATGCAACTAAGAAAGTTTACCGGAATCGATTAACTGTATTCAACTGGATAAATTTAACAAATGAAAAAAAAAATGCAGTTAATAGTTATCAATATGTTGATCGCCTAAAAACAGAAACTTGACTTGGAAACATACAAAGAACAATACTGTTTTTCATGTAAACCAAAATGGAAAGATAAAGAGGCCAAAAATGGATAATAAGTAAATATTAATACCTGTAAAAAGCTTGAATGCAGTTGGCACACTTCTCCTTTGTGTAACCCAGAAAAACATCCTCTTTCTTTGTCATATACAACCCGGGATCTACAATGATTGGCTTTGCTCTTTGGTACCTGAAAACATTAAGCATCGCAAGCTCAAAGAAACGAATTTACCCATCAAGAAAGGCAAGAAACAAACAAGAAACCAAAAAAAAGTCCAAAAACCACACAATACAAATACAAGAAAAAATATCTTTTTTCTTTTCTCTCTCTCTCTCTCTCTATCTTTTTTTTTTTTTTGGCACATACTCTTTCCAGCCAATGTTACTGGTATGATCGATGAAATTAAGATCCCGCGGCAAGTACGAAAACGTGTGAAGCAGATCTGATTAAGCCAAAAAAAAAAAACAAGAAAAGAAAAACAATTAATTCAATAAATCAAAAGAAAATTCCCAAATTTCCAATTCAAGAACTATCAAAGACAGACAAGAGACCCACCGTCCTGAGTAACAAGAGGGTAATCGGAGGCGCTGAGGTTGATGAACCAATCCCAATCGCCTCCTTCCTTCAACAGAATCGCGGCGGCGTGGAGTGTGTTGGCCACCATGGTCGGACCTCTGTAGGTCACAAGATTGGCCTTGGTGATCATCCTCACATTGCCGAACTTCACGTAGGTCTCGTGATTCTCCACATATTTCTGCAGATCCAGCCTCTCCTCCGGCGGCGACTCGAGGTCGAGGTGTATGACGTAGCGGTTCCTCGGGTGATAGAGGGCCTCGAGCGTCCGCTTCAGCATCTTGCCGTCGCCATTGGAGCCGGAAATGAGGTAGGCGAAGCGCGGCGGCGGAGGGAGCGTCGAGACGGGGACCGGATGGAGCTTGGATTCAACGAAGACGGAGTTCGCCGCCGTTAGGGAGCGGTAGAAGGGAAGCAGCGGCGTCCCGTCCGACGCGGTTAACGTCGTGAGGAAGACGAGGAAGAGAGAAACGATCGAACCTATCGCCAGAGGAAAGATCCACTTCCTTTCTATCCCCTGATGGTTCCTCAGATGCATGTAATAGCTCTTCAGCTTCTTCATCTTCTCGCTCTAACTCTTTCTCTCTCTAAATCACGCCCAACTTCTTCGCATATGGTTGTCGGAGTTTCTTCCGAAGAGAGGAAACTGACGGAAAGTGAAGGAAAATGAGGGAAAATCACAACCCTTTTTTTTTTTTTTTTTTGCCCTCCTCTCTGAGCTGGGTAATGAACCAATGGGTATTCCAATTCTTCACCTGAGTTTTTTTTTTTTCTTTTTTTTTTTTCTTTCTTTGTAAGAGTTAGGTGATTCTGAAAGTGGGATAGGAAGAAACGATTTGGAGGCTCTTATAAATGCTCTATTCTCTTCATTTTTTTTAATCTTAATTTATTGTCTTTATATTTATATATATATATATATATATTCTTAACGTCATTGAGACGGGACGACTTTGGATTAAGACTGGAAATTAAATCTAATGAAGATTAATTGGGGGTATTTATTTAGTCTCGCCGTGACCGGGGGGGAGGGGGGCGTGGGGAGATTGAATAAAATGAATGTGGAGAGACTAGAGAGTGTTGTTATAAAGCTCAAAAAACTCTTTTAATTCAAGTCTAAGGAATTTAATTCAACTACGTAACAAACTAACTAACAACCAATTAGAGGACAAGATTTTGGCTTCTTTCTTAATTTTTTTTAAAAATAATTTAGGAGTTTTGATTGCTTTTTGCCTAATTTTTGTTGACTTCAAAAGTGGAATTGTTGCTTGAGGCTAAAGGGTCAGCAAAAAGATTTTTAGAGTGTTAACAAAGTTGTTAAAGGAGAGATTTGGGGATCAAAGAGTTTGTATAAGTACTATGCAAAGGGAACGTATTTTCCAAGAATTAGTAAAGATAGTGATTAAAGTAATTTGATCTTTGATTAGCGTGGGGTTAGGTTCAATTACTTCCAAATCTTCATTTTAGGGCTATATTCTGTTTAATTATTATTGTATTAGTTTTCTTTTTCTTTTTCTTTTTTTTTAACTTGGGGTTAAGAAAATCTAGAGCAATACTAAGATCAATAGTGGAATAACTACAAGGAAAAAATATAAATAAAGTGCATTTTCTTGAAACTACTTGGTATATATTTCTTTGTTTTCTATATAAGAAAAACCAAATGGAATCTCCATGATGTGTTCTCATGTATTTCCTTGCAAGTCTTTAACCAACAATTTAAAAACTTGAATTGGTATCAATCGGATTTGGAGGTCTTTTGACTAGTCCAGCTAAAAAGGAAAAAAAAAATTTTAATGCAAGGAATAATAAATTATTAAGGCAACATTATTTCCGGAACAGAAAGTGCACGCCTCACGATCCTAGAGATTGTTTGTGAAAATAAATAAATAAATAAAACCTCTTTAACATGCTCTTGATTATTCTTTTAATCGTATCCGTGATATTTTTTGGAGTTTGAACTGGCGTACAACTAGATTATAAGGCAAGACCCTTATCATATGCTTATCTCATAATATTAATTATTATATCTTAACGTGACGGAGTAGCCACAAAGATGAAACACTCTATCAAAACAAATTTATGATAGTGATGGCATGGCCGTAATTTATTGAAAAAAAATATACTAGTCTTCTAGAAAAGAAAAGGAGAAAATAATAGTCAACAGTGCTGCACCAGTACCAACAAAGGAACAATCTTAAGCACAAAGAAATGGAGAATTTACTTATGACCATATTAATAAAATTGACAAAGAAGTTGGGAGGGATTTCATTTGTAATAGTAGTTTTTAAATAAAAATAATTAAAACAAAAAGGCATGTTTTTAAAATAGTTGGAATAAATAACAGTAAATAATAAATTTATCTGGTAAATGATTTATATAAATCTAGTAAATTTGCTATTCACACTTATTAAATTCGCTATTCACCTAATAAAATTTTCATTTACCAAATAACTTTAATATTTATCTCAAATATTTAAAACCTTATTATTTATTCCAATTATTTATATAAAAATAGAAAAAGTTTATAAAGTTTCATTTGTATACTCTATCGGTAAATCTCCTTTTTAAACCGTTCTAATGTAATCGAACGACTGAGATGTTGTTTGTGTATTATATCTATAATGTACCTTAAATCATAGTATTATATACTAAAAAAATAGAAATTAAAAACAAAAAACTGGTTGGCAACTGTTCACCGACAGCCCCCTTAACATCGACGGAGAGTGCCCCCTTCCCTGACACCGACGAAGACCCCCTCCCTTCCCCCTGATGCTAGCAACGAGCGCCACCCTCCCCCCCCAACGCCGACAAAGGCTCCCCCCTCCCCCGCCAATGCTGACGAAGACAATCCCCCCTTCCCCTTCCCTTCCCGACACCGACAAAGGCTCCCCCCCGAACACCAACAAAGGCTCTCGCCTCCCCCCGCCAGACAGTGGCCCAGAAACTGGTTCCGAGCACCCACCCGCCCCCCCCCGGGACGCCGTCAACTGTAAACAATGTTAGTTTTTTTTTTAATCTATTAGTCTATATTAGTATGAGGTAAGATATATAATAATTATACATAAGCAACATTTAAGTTGTTAAATTATATCTTAACGGTTTAAAAATGAGCTTTATTAATAGGGTATATAAATAGGGCGTTATCACAACCTTACCCATAAAAATATTATTAATTAAAATTTCTCTATTTTTTAATAGGTAATTCTACAGTAGAACTCGTTTTATATACATTATCGATATAATCCATTTTTAAACTGTTAAGATATAATCAAGCGGCTGATATGTTGCTTGTGTATGATAGTTATAATGCACCTTACCTCATACTGGTATAAACTACAAAAAATTAACAATAATATAGAAAAAAAAATTAAAAAGAAAATACTACCCATTCCATTCCCAGCCACCAGTGATGTTCCCCGGCTGACGAGCCAGTCCCCCTCTAACGCTAACGGACCCCCCTCACCCCACGACGCCAACCAGCCCCCTCCACCCCTTTTCCCAACACCAACAAGCCCAAACCCCCCCCCCCCCCCCCCCCCCCCCCCCCGCCCCCCGAAGACAGATCTAGTCGGTGTTTGGGGCGAGTGTCGGCGTTAGGGAGGAGAGGCCTCATTGGCGTTGTCGTTAGTGTTTGGGGGGCCACTGGTGGACGGTCCCAGTTTTTTTTTTTTGAATTTTTTTTAGTAGATAATACTGCACCAACACATCTCAATCATTCGATTATATCAAAACGGTTTAAAAATAAGCTCTACCGATATGGTATATAAATGAAACTTTACCACAGTCTTACCATTTTTATTTAACACATGTTATAATGGACAAGTCTGTGGTACAACCCTTTAAATATACTTTATCGATAGAGTTCATTTTTAAACTTTTCAGATATAATCAAACGGCTGAGATGTTGTTTGTGTATGATAATTATAATGCATCTTACCTTATTGTATTACATATCAAGAAATTAAAAAAATAATAAAAAAATTAAAAACCAAAAACAAAAAAAACAACCTTCAATGTGTTTGGCTCCTCGCTTGTGGTCTGCCGGGCTGGGGGCGGCATCACTGGAGGTTGCGTGGGCAAGTCGAGATCGGGGGAGAGGGGGCATTGTCGGAGGTCGCTGGGGCGAGTCAAGATTGGAGGAGGGGGAGATTTTCGGAGTTTGTGGAGGCGAGCCAAGCCAAGATCGGGGACAAGATTCGATTGGGGGGGTGGGCGGCCTAGATCTGGCTCCTGGGTCTCGTGTGTTGGGGGGGGGGGGGGGGAGTCGGGGAGCTCGTCACTAGGTGGGAGGGGTCGGATCTAGCGGGGGGTTTGTCGTCGAGGGGTCAGGGGACTAGATTTGGCGTGGGGGCTCGTCGTCCGAGGAGAGGGGGCCTGGATTGCAAGCGGGGGGGGCGCTTAGGTTGCCGGGGGGGGGGGTTGTTGTCCGGCGGGGAAGGCTCTGGGTAGCCGAAGGGCTTGTTGTCTGGTGGGGGGTGCCTAAGTAGCAGGGCCAACAACAGGAGGGCTTGGGTCGCGCAAGGGGGCCTCGCCGGAAGAAGAAAACGTTTTTATTTTTTTTTTATTTGTTTTTTAAAATTAATTTTTAGTATATAATACTATAAGGTAGGGGGCATCATAAGTCTTATACACAAGCAACATCTTAACCATTAAATTCATCGAACAGTTATAAAATGAGTTATACTGATAGAGTATGTAAACGAGACTCTACCGCAGACTTTCCTTATTATAATATGTGTGTTTTTTTTCTTTGTTTAAAAAGGACCAAATCTTAAAGGGGAAAGGAAAATAATAACAATAATAATGGAAACACTAACTAGGAAGTGTGGAGCCAAATACTTTAATAAGTGCCATGGCTCACCTGCCAAACCGCCCACCTAACCTACATAGTAAATGATCTCTAAATCTCAGCCATACAATTGCTTTACTCTACATATGTTAGCAAATGAAGGTATTTAGCAAGTGTTTGGTAACAATGATAGTTGTGAAATGACACAAGATTTAACGTGCGTTTGGTTCATCGGTCGGAGATAAATTTTTTAAATTAGAGTTGGTTAACTTCTTAAAAATTAGTTATAAATTTTGTTGACTTTTTTAGAAAAAATATAAAAATTAAGATAAAAAAATACAGTTTAATTGGAGTTAAACTTAAATGTCAAACAAAGTCTTACTATATCCCGCTAAGGAATTGAGCAACAAAAGGCCCAATTCTAGAACAGGTTCTACTTTCTAGGATGGGATGGATGTGATTCACCACTTCTAAAGTTCCATCCAACTCTTTAGCACTAATCTATATAACAGGAGCTATTTACATATTCCAAATCAAGAATATACACCAATCTACATAACAAACATATGTGATATATATATAGTTTAGAACAAGGGCTTGAAAACGACAATCCAAGGTATTTAGCAAGTGTTTGGTAACAATGATAGTTGTGAAATGACACAAGATTTAGAATGTGTTTTGTTCACCGATTGGAGATGAAATTTTTAAATTGGAGTTGGTTGACTTCTTAAAAATTAGTTATAAATTTTATTAACTGTTTAAAAATAAGATAAAAATTAAGATAAAAAAGTACAATTTAGTTAGAATTAAACTTAAATACCAAACAAAGCCTTATTATATCCCGTAAAAGAATAGAGCAACACAAGGCCTAATTCTAGAATCTGACTTTCTAGAATGGGATGGATGTGATTAACCAATTCTAAAGTTCCATCCAAGTCTTTAGCACCAATCTATATAACAGGAGCTTTTACATATTCCAAATCAAGAATATACACCAATCTACATAACAAACATATGTGAGATATATATATATATATATATATAGACTAGAACAAGGGCTTAAAAACGACAATCCAATTTATTGATAATAGGACTTTTTCAATTCGTCGGCCTTGGTGGAAATACAGGAACACGATTAACTTAACTTTAAGGGCGGTGAGGTGACTCTTGTGAGTGCCACTATCTCATAATATATGCATTAAGGTAAGCGGATAAGGTAAAGCTGACGCTCATGCAAGGTAAAGGTTTGGCAAGAAGATTGCATATTATTTTTCTATTTTATTCTTGGGTTTTTCTACTCCTATGTATCGTATCGTTAGATGTTAATGTATATTTTTAATCATTTAATCCAATTAAAATCACATCAAAATAATAATAATAATAGTTTTTTATATAGATTCAACGGTTGAAAAACAAAACTTTTATCAATAATTTATTTTTCAGCTCCTACCATAAAAATCCCCTTTATTTTAGAAAAAAAAAATTGAAATAGAACAAAGATACATGAGATTTGTTTTTGTGTACACATTTGTGTAGAGAGAGATAGCGGAGTACCTGAACTGCAAAGCAAGGTATCAGTTAAAAACCTGTATGCAATAAAGGAATAAGTTCAGTCCTAATTAGAAAAAAGGAAAAGCAAAATTTTGGCAAAGAAAATGTTGTTAAATTAGGAAATATTAAGCTGGGATGAAGAAAATCCATGCTCTTTCACTGTTAGAAAGGGATTAATTGTAGAGGCTTAACCAGAAAACCTATTAGTCTTTTGGTCAAAGTATGTCTTTTTCAGGATGGTCAACTGTTAGTTAAAGAGATTAGGGGGCCACACTTAAGAGGTGTCTAAAAACTCGTAACTAATTCATCCAATATATTTAAACTCATTTTCTCTCTGTTTTCGAATTCTTTTTCTTGTGAATTTTTCTTTAGATTTTAATGTTGAAAGATGGCCCCCAATCTAATTACTGTGCTGGCAGAAAAACAGTACGAGCACCTTCTTTTTTTTGGTGAAATTTTCCCACAAGATATCTTTGTTTTTCTTTTTCAAAAGATGTCCTCTTTTAATGGACATAAATAACATTAAATAGCCTAGCAGAAAGACCAAAAAAAAAAAAAAGGCCATGAAATAAAATGAAATAATTTTATTTCATTTGTTTCTTTCTGCTTGAGGGGTCATCTAGGACTATATTTCCTTGACCAGAAGAATTTATTTGAGTTTCCTCAAGTACTCTTTTATAAAGTTTCCATTCATTTAATATATATATATATATATATATATATATTTGTAGAAATGTAAATGGAGGTTGAAGAAAAGAAAGCAAATGGATTTAAGAAATATGTAACCAAAATACACATGACATAATGTATTTACAGATTAAACAATAGTTTGGAAAAATGTTTTGGAGATAGCCAGTAATGAACTTCTTAAGGTATTCGCGATTTCAAAATTCCTCTTTCATTCATCCTGTTCATGATCCGCGATGCGTCGTTAAGTCTGTTTGCTCGTTCATAGATGCTGGCAACAACAAGATGCAACTCCTTCTTGTTAATGTTAGGATCGGAGTCCAATCTCTCAAATAGTTCTTCTACCATCTTCAAATCCTTTCTCGCGCCGTAGAGACTAAGCATCTGAAAGTGAACTTCATCAGAGAAAACACACCCTTCTTCCTGCATTTCTTTATATAGAGCATCTGCCTTCTCGAAATCTCGCAACTTGCCATATGCATTCAGGACTAAAGCAATCACATTGGAATCGGGAAAATATCCGGCCTCTCTCATCTTCTCAAATACCTCGGTCAGATTTGCATACTTCTTATTCTTTGAAAAAAGCTCTATCATGCAGCTGAAGACAGATATATCTTTAATCTCCCTGGCGTTGCTAGCCTGACGGAAAACCCACGTAGCCTCTTCCAGGCGACCAGCACCAGCAAGAATGGTGATTGCAGTCTCTCTAGGGATGTTGTCTGGACGCTTGAGCTCGAGAAGTAAGCGCTTAGCATGACCAACCAAGCCTGCTCTCTCATAAGCCACAATCATTGTCTGATAAAGAACCTGATCGATCTCAACACCTGAGCTCCTCAACTTTTGGAACAACATTGCTGCCCTGTTCAATTTCCCCGCCTTACCCCATATAGAGATTATTGTCGAGTACGTAATGGCATTCGGATCAATCCCTCTCTTCTGCATTTCTTGCACGAGATTTGTAGCTTTTTCATGCTCCAGGGTTTTACCATAAATCTTAATCATAGTGTTGTATGTGACAACATTCTGCTCAATATCCTTCCTCTGCATCAAGCGGAAGAGATGGATGGCTTCCCCAAAAAGCTCAGCCTCACCGTAAACCCTTATAAGTGTATTATAACTCACAACATTTGGTTCAATTCCCATCTTCCTCATGCTCCAAAACAACCGATCGGCTTCCTTAGCCATATCCAGCAGCCCATAAACATCAATCATGATGTTGCAAGTCGTGAGATCAAGAGGGCATTTGACCTCATTCATCTCGGAAAACAAGGACAGCGCCTCAACAAACTTTTGGTTCTCAACATACATTGTCAATAGAGTCGAATAGCTAATTGTATCCGGCAAGACGCCTGCAGCCCTCATCTCCGTTAGCAGAAGCCGCGCCTCTCGAAAGAGTTTAGCTTTCCCAAACACATTAATCATCGAATTGTAAGCGACAAGGTCCGGAGTAATCCCCGACCTCTTCAATCTCGAAAAAATGGAGATTGCCTTGGAGTAATCGCACAACTTACGCGAAAGCTCGATCAAGTTGCTGTACAAAACGAGATCGCCGGACACACGGTCCTGCTCCATCTGCTGCAACCAAGAAAGCGCGGCATCAAACATGCCCTCTTTCCCAAAATAAGTGATGAGAGTAGAATAAGTATACCTATCCGGCGCCAGAGCTCTCTGACGCATTTCATCGAACAGTCCGTGTGCAACTTCCCACTGCTTCGCACGAAGCACATTTCGAATAGCAACGTTGTAGGCGAACACGGAAGGAGTGTACAGAGCCTGTTCATTAATCCAATCGAGAATGGCGAGCGAGCGTTGCCAGTCGGGCTCGCGAGAGAGCAGCAAAACCATAAACTTGATCGAGAGCTGTCGGCCTTTGTACGGCAAGAGTACGGCGAAGAGTTCTTGCTCGTTCTGGGTCTGCCATATCGAGCTCAAAAGCTCGTCCATGTCCACGCTATGATCCAGATAGGCGCTTTGCCGTCGCTCCCTGTACGGCGTCGTTTCGTGGGGCGGCGACGATGTTCTTCTCCAGACATCTTTGGACTTTAAATAGGCCGAGACGACAAGACTGAGGTTTGCCCGGTTGTTCTCCGTGGCGGCGAAGATGAAGGGTACGGCCGTGTAATTATTGTAGTTGATGTGGGGCAATGGTGGAAGTGAAAAGGAAGAAGATAGAGATGAGCAACGTAGTTGCACGAAAGTAGCAGATAGCGAAAATAAACACATTTTTATTTTTTATTTTTATTTTTTCATTTTTTAGAGAGATGACTTTCGGAAATTATTATATACTGGCCTACCCGACCGACAGCCAAACCAAAATATAAAATAAATAAAGAAAAAGAAAAAAATCATGCAGCTTTTTCCACGTGGATAAGTATTATTTGACATTTCAATTATGGAGAAAAATAATTATTGGACATTCTATTTAAAAAATAAATATAAAAAAAAAAAAACAACCCCGTATTCACGCAAAGGTGAGCTCCATTATATTTATACGGACGGTGAATCTTGTCTGCAGTGAAACGACAACAAAGTCATGTTGTGCGACACTTTTCTAATTATTCAAAAATTATATATATACGGACAGTGTACGGAAACAAGAAAAGGGCCAAAGGTTGGATTGAAGTAAAAATGAATCGAAAAAAATCTAGTTTGAAACAGTATTTCAAACACATGCTTGATTGCTTTTTTTACTTTTATATTTACTCATTATAATATTATCATTTTCAAATTATTTAATTTCGAAAAGTTTCATTTTCAAAAGTTAACAATGATGAAAAATGTAGATATAATACTGTAAAAATATCTTAAATCTAGTATCTGATGATATTCGATAATATAAATTTCATTTATTATAAATGTGAATTTTGGTTATTAGGAATGTGAATATATACAGAAAAAAGGTAAAATAAGATAAATTCAAATTAACTTTAGTTACATTTTTTTTTACATGAATTCACATTTATAGTAACTGAAGTTCACATTTACAGTAACTGAAATTCACACTGTCGAATACATGAGGTACCGGATGTAAAACTTTGTATATTATATACTAAAGTATAAAATAGAAAAACATATCAAATATGTTAATTTCATTATTTTTTAATTGGAAGTGGCCTAACTTGAATGAAAAAGGACATTTAGTATTATAAAAGTTTAAAAGAAATTTGTTTTTGGGGAGAACTTGATTTTATGAAGAGTGAAGATATGCGGATTATTTCACACGAGAGTGATTGTGGGCCCACTTCAAACGGAGCATGTTTGCTATACAAAGCGGCATTGGAAAAATCGAAATTGAAGATGGACACATGCACCCGCTGGGTTTATCTCCGAATACAAAAATGGCATTTTGGTGTTCCAGAAATACAAAACGAATTATTAAATCAAGGAATGATGTTGATTTAAAATAAAAGTTATGTCGTTTCTACAGAACTGAAAATGTGACTAGAGAATGACCTGTCGTTTGGATCAACTGTAGATTTGAGGGGAAACGACATTGCCAAAACGACAACAAACAGCAGGTGATGCCGTTTCTATATAATTTTTGTCGTTTTTAATCAAGCAGAAGGTTTTCACACAAACGACACGTTTTTCTATTACTTGGACAACGTGATTGCACTGAAACGACAACAAAGTCATGTTGTGTGACACTTTTTCTTTTCTTGTTCTTTCCAAATTTTAATGAAAATACTAGTATTTCTACTTCAATCTAACCTTTGGCTCTTTTCTTGTTTCCTCTGGTATTGATTCAACTTTCAGTCTCTTCACTTCCTAGCGTCAAGAAAAGCGGCCATGCTTCATGCTGAGAAAACCTTTTCTCCAGAGTCAAATTATGAAAGTACTAAACTTGATTTGCATTTACACACACATATACATATACAAATATAAAAATATATATATATATATGTATGTAATATATATATATATATATAAATAAAAGTAAACTCAAAGGATGGTTTGACCTTAGTTATGCGTTCAATCCACTTGTTGATTTCTTTATCTGTTTTCAGCGATGTACTTGCTTATCCTAATGGCAAGTTGATGCTTTCTCTCTTGCCACCCAAAGTCAACCATGTTTGATTCACCAGAACAAGGTAACATTGGCACTAAAAAATAGAAGCCTAATTGTATGGGAGCCATTTCTTTTATCCGGCTTATCCATTGAACATGTAAAATAATGAACAAAAGGTCTACTTTCTCATCTGATAACAAGACAAAAATGGAGTATATTATTGACTTGCACGATTCTTCCACCAAACGAATTTTGGACAAATTATTTCCATTAGAAGTAGTTTGTAGCATCCTCCTAGATCCAAAGAAAAATGAAATACTACCAATTGGGTTATTGTTTTTTTTTTTTTTTGGAAGAATTAATGTTTATTTCTACTGAGCTTTATTCTTGTTCTTTCTATTTGCTCATTTGTTAAGAGAGATCAAAAAGTTGCTTTCGTTCATTGCTCGAGATGAGAAGCTTTCTCACTATCATCTTCTTGTTCTATCTCCTTCTGTTGGTTTCCGAGTATTCTTCGTCATATCCTCTCTGTACTGATAAAAGTGAGTTCTCTTTGGTGGTCATATATATATATATATATATATATATATGTAAATATATACATATATATGACTAGTAGTTTGGTTCATCTTGCACTTCTTTTTTTATTGCTTTTTCACTGATCTGTTGATTGATTTTTATTTTTTTTTTGGCATGTTTTATTGGAACAGAATCACCTTTTACCTTAAAGACCCCACTTACTTTCTGTCAATACAATGGTAGTTCTTGCTGTAACTCCACTGATGATAGGCAGTTGCAGAACCAATTCAGAACCATGAAAGTCTCTGATTCTGGTTGTGCTTCCCTTCTGAAATCCGTACTTTGCTCGGTAAGAAATCGAGCCTTTAGTTTGTATTTCATTGGATTTTAGATTTCCTCCTTCCATCAATTTTTGATGAACTAAAAAGAAAGGGTTTAGTTTGTGTTATACATCTTGTTCTAAGAAAGAACTGTAAAAAGTAAAATATATTAGTTCGAAAACCGATTTCAGCTTATATTCTGTTATTTTTTAACTTTCAGCAATATGTGCATCTCAATGTGTGTCGAAAGTATAAACTTTTCCCTGTTTCTTCATTTGACCAATGCATAAATTGATGATATTGGCAGAGGTGTGATCCATTTTCCGCAGAGCTATACCGAGTTGATTCGGGACCTCGGAAAGTTCCTGTTCTCTGCAATGGCACAGTTTCAGCAGACACACCGCAGTCGCAGAATAATTCAACAGACTTCTGTTCTGAAGTTTGGAATGAATGCCAAAATGTGACCTTAGTAAATTCACCATTTGCATCACCACAGGATGGAATGCCAGTTAACTCTACTTCCAAGCTGTCTGATACTTGGAAGTCGAAAAGCGCATTTTGCAATGCATTTGGAGGATCTTCTGATGCCGATTCGGCGTGCTTTGATGGAGGACCTGTGAAACTCAATAATACCGAAACACCAAGCTCCCCAAGTGGCATGTGCCTTGAGAAAATTGGCAATGGATCTTACCTTAACATGGTGGCTCATCCCGATGGATCTAACCGCGTGTTCTTGTCCAACCAACCAGGCAAAATCTGGTTGGCAACTGTTCCTGAGGAGGGGTCAGGAGAAGAGTTGGTGATTGATGAGTCAAACCCTTTTCTTGATTTAACCGATGAAGTGTTTACCGATACCGAGTTTGGGATGATGGGGATAGCTTTCCATCCAAAGTTTCACGAGAACGGCCGTTTTTTTCACCTCATTCAACTGTGATAAGGTGAAATGGCCACAATGTGCGGGAATATGCGCGTGTAATTCAGATGTGGGCTGCGATCCTTCGCAGCTGAGCTTTGACAATGGAGCTGAGCCGTGCAGATATCACAGTGTCATTGCAGAATTCAGTGCCAAGGGTACCACACAGCAACCTTTTTTATGTTAAAATTCCGTGTCATCTTTTTTTAAAGGAGCTTTCTGCGGTATAATTCAACACTAATAGTACATATTTCTAAATGTTAAACCTAGCAAAAATCACGTCAAAACGAAAAAGTATGCAAACCTAATAGAACCTGATACAAATATGACGGTTCAAAACAAAGCCCTATCAGTATTATTATTATTACTTTTTTCCATATCCTAATGAATATTTCTCGTTTTTTAAGAGTTATCTTTTGTAATTGTCAGTTAGTGATGATTCTAATTAGCACTATTTTGGGCTGTGATTAAGGTACTAGTGTTAGACCACAGGAAGTTCGGAGAATATTCACAATGGGACTTCCATTTACTTCACATCATGGGGGGCAAATACTATTTGGACCCGAAGACGGCTACTTGTACTTCATGATGGGCGATGGTGGCGGCAGAGGCGACCCTTACAACTTCTCACAGAACAAGAAATCCTTGCTTGGAAAGATTGTGAGGCTTGACATAGATAGCATACCAAGTGAGTATTTTCACACAATTTTCTTATACAATTCCATAGTTCACCTCTCATTGGTGCTCTATTCTTTTTTCCGTACTTCCAAATTTCCAAGAACGAGAACTAGGTGGATTTTCCATTTTTTTTTTTTTGTGTGTTTTCTCTTAAGCACTGCATAGTAATAATAGCATTGTTCTTTTATGGATTCCTTAGTCTTAGTTTCCATTTGCAGGTGCAACAAGAGTTTCTGAATTGGACCTGTGGGGAAATTATTCCATTCCTATAGATAATCCGTTTTCGGAAGACAAGGAATTGGCACCTGAAATTTGGGCACTAGGATTTCGAAATCCTTGGCGATGCAGTTTTCGATTTTGAAAGGCCTTCTTACTTCCTTTGTGCAGATGTTGGACAGGTTTGATTCTAGTATGATATTAATTTACCTGGAAAAAAAAAAAAAAAAAAAAAACCCGGCATTTCTATCGAATGTCCACTATTATGTGCTCTTTGGAGAACAAAAACTAAAAGTGCACTATCTAGATCTTGCCAAGCTAACATGCTTCCATTTGCTGCCAAAACTGTAATGCAAAGCAAGAAAAAAAGTTCACCGAAGCCCGTGAGAGACAGAGCTTACAGTACCTCTTTTGTCTTCAAGCTCTTCTTCAACGGCAAACTTATAATTTTATTTTCTTGATATCTATTATTCCGTAAAATCTCTAATGCCTTAGTCATGATCTCATAGGAGGAATTTGAAGAGGTTGACATAGTCATCAAGGGAGGAAACTACGGTTGGCGTGTTTACGAGGGTCCTTTTCTATACAATCCACCGAAGTCGCCTGGAGGAAACACATCTTCTAGCTCCATTAATCCGATTTTCCCTGTCATGGGATACAACCACTCTGATGTCAACAAAGCTGAAGGATCTGCTTCCATCACAGGTGGCTACTTTTACCGCTCTAGGACCGATCCTTGCATGTATGGAAGGTAATAAATCAACCTCATCCTTTTTCTCTTTACGAAGACACTGTTTTAAACCGTCGTATCTTTATCAAGTTCTGCCAGTTTTACATACTTTTTTTGTTTTGATGTGATTTTAACCAGATTCATCATTCAGAAACACGCACTATCAATATTGATAAGCTCCATTAACAAAATCACAACTTCTTTTTTGTAAATACAGATACCTTTATGCAGATTTGTATGGTGCTGGCATATGGGCAGGAACAGAAACTCCTAAAAATAGCGGGAACTTCACGAGTTCTAAACTTGACTTCAGTTGCGCCAAGGACTCTCCTATTCCATGCAGTGATAAAGCTGGAAGCTCAGGCTTTTCACTAGGCTTCATATTCTCCTTTGGCCAGGGTAACAGAAACGACATCTTTATACTGACTAGTAGTGGTTTGTACAGGGTGGTACGGCCTAGTCGCTGCAACTATACTTGTTCCACTGAGAATGTCACCGGTCTTGTTCGTCCAGATTCCGGTCATCCTCCTTCTCCATCACCTTCTACCTCGAAGAGGATAAGGCCCGGAGATTCATTACTGGAGCTGCTTTTCTTTTCCTTTTCCTTCTTTTTCCTATTTGGTTTTTCTTGTTTTCTCTAAAGCATAAGCTCTAGTGACCTGAAAGCAATTACTTGTATCAGATTTAGAACCAATTTATGGTTTTTTTTTTTTTTTTTGGGAGAATTGCTATTCATCATCGCGGTGATACATCACTACAGGTTTACCAATACATCAGAAGGGTCGCATAAAAAAAATGTACATGCGATGATGGTTGTAAAATCTCATATTGTTACGTGACAATTTTGATATTATATCATATATTTGTGATTGTATGATATTTTTTATTTTTTTCAATGGTATCATTTTAACATTTGATTATTTTTTGTTGTCAGTCTTTCAAATCGCATCCTGGAAATTAAAAAACTTATACATATATATATATATATATATATATATAGTGAGTGAGCGAGAGAGAGGGGAGAGCTTAATTTATGAGCTTTTGCACTGTTCATATGTTTGTAAAGTTAAAAAATACATCTACAAGGTGAAAAGTGCGACATCAACCAAAAAAAAAAAAAGGACTTTGAGTGATATATAAGTGTTTATAAATTCTCTTTCAATTAGTAATTATCTGAAAATTATAATTTAGTGGGGTTCACTTATGAGTTCATTTTGATTCATTCTCCTCAAGATTCTTGTTGTCGATCTATTTGCAGAAAATGTGTATTTATGTATATTTGTTTTACCAACAACCAAAAAAAAAAAAAAAAAAAAAGGCCTATAGCGACTAATTAAACCCTTTTTTGGATTATTAAAAATTTTTAGATTTTGTCACAGTAAAAATTAAATGGAAAAGTAATTTCATATCTACCGAAAAGAAATGAATTATAGTTTTCTATTTTATTATTAAGCTAAAAATCTTAAATACGAGGATGTGCGTGACATAATAGATACTTGTTTTTCAAAACATTACAAATATATATTTGGGATTTATAATTAAATAGTCTTTTTTTTTAAAAGTTTTTTTAATAAATGGCTGAAGTTTTTAAAAATTAGTTATAAGATATTTTTTTTTAAAATGATTAATCAATTTTCTTAAATGGTTAATCAGTGATACGATCAATCACTGATTAATCATAATATAAATCATTAAATTTGATAGTCAGTCATTGATTGACTATTAGTCAATCATTAATTTTTCATAAACAGTCACTGATTGACTAAATCTATAAAATGATAAATGGTCATTTTCCTAAAATGTCAAACGGTCATTTTTCTAATTAAAAAAAATTAGGTCATTTATTATATTAGGTGATTAAAAAAGGTCACCCAGCCTTTATAGCTAAACAATCTTTTTAAAAAAAGTTTTTTAGTAAATTACCAAAGTTTTTAAAAGGCCCTTTTATTTATTTATTTTCTAAAATAGTTAATCAATTTTCTTAAATAATTAATTAATAATTGACCACATAATAGTCAATTAGTAATTGACTTATTACTAATCACTGAATAACAATAATGTAAATCACCAAATTTCACAGTCAATTACTAATTTTCATA
This sequence comes from Ficus carica, assembly GCA_009761775.1. NCBI lineage: Eukaryota > Viridiplantae > Streptophyta > Magnoliopsida > Rosales > Moraceae > Ficus > Ficus carica. The sequence continues at coordinate 18,936 of VYVB01000611.1, forward strand.
GTGAATCCCTAATTTTCATAGTGAATCCAAATATGAAAATAAATAAAAAAATTGAACCCTTTATTAATTTAGGTGATTAAAAAAAGCCACCAGTCAAATTTTTCTATATATTTCAAAGATTAATAGACAAGTAAAAAAGTATTTTCTAAGGACGTGTTTGAGGTGTCTACCGTCTGGTTTTCAAGCAAATATTTAGAAAGTTTTCGGTTTTCAATAAAATTTTTGTAGATATCTATAACTAGTAACTCAAATTTTTAAAGACCATATAACTTTGTAATTTTAAATCAAAATGAGATAATTTGTTTTAAAAAAAATTGTCTAAAAATTTTGAGAGTATTCAAATAAGATCCAACTAATTTTTTTTTTTATACACATTTCAAGATTTTCCATTTTTTCACTCTAAACAAATTTTTTTTTATTTAAAATTTTCAACAAAATACGTATTTTTAAAACTCAACTCAACTCAACTCAAATCGAACGAAAATATCTCTAAAACTCCGCTACAATTGTTCCTTCAAACGGCCCTCGTGTCCAATAAAGCAAGAATTATGCTCGTTGTGTCATCAAATGAGCTTAACAAACATACTTATCACTTAAGCTATGTTCATTTCATTTCGTGTCAGCCGAATGATATAGTCAACTATACATATTTATCATGATTCATTTTGTGGCGTAGCCACATTTAAGAAAATGGACCAATCATATTTATAAAAATTGATTTTTAACCTAAAGTTGTAAAATCTATATTGTGCCCTCATTTATAACAAAAAATAATAATTGAACCTCTATTTAAATTTTGATATTTTCATTTTAATTTTTAAAATTAATGTAGAATTTAGTTTTTTTAAACCACAAGTAATTATTAAAATATATATTTATGTTCTTTTTTTTAGGAGAAATTCTTTCTAGTTTTTTATAGCACCCCATTTCTCGCTAGATTCATTAAGTAAATTGTTAATTTACTTTGATGAATCTTTAACTTATTGACTAAGTTAAAAATTAATTTTTTTCTTAAACAAACCATTAACTCGCATAGAAAATTTTATATGCCCAAAATATCCTTATCTTGAACTAATAAAAAAACAAACAAACAAACAAAACAAAACAAAACACCCTTACTCTTCGGGGGCGATAAGAATAAGCAATTTCAGTTTTCAAAAAATTGACTTGTTCTTTCTTTTTCTTTTTTCTTTTTTTTTTTTTTTTTTTTGTTGAAAAAAACGTATATATGGGCATTTCTTTTTTAACATAGTTGCCCTATCATAGTAACTCTACAAAAATTTTTAATTTAATTTTCATTTTTATCTAACGTGTGTAAATGTACTCATTCCAACTGATCGAGGATATTTTATATCGAATTTTAAAAGCTCAATAAGGCAACGTGTTAAAATATAATAAAACTTAAAATTCAAATATGATTGCATATATAGTTTAGTTATAATTTTACATTTGATATTTTCAAAAAGTGAAGAGTTTTAGGGACGGAGGGAGGTGGGGACGAGGGGGCATATGCCCCTTGATCTTTTCAAAAAATTATAATTTAGCATGTAACTTTTTATATTTTTTATCTTAGAAAAAAATGTTTATCTCTTATTCTGCCCCCGCCCCCAAAAAAATAAAAAAAAATTTTAACTATTACATTAGTATAATCTTTTAACTTTTAAGAGAACTTTAAATCTCACCCAAATTTTTACTTTCAATTGCTCGCATTTAAAATATAGTATCTCCAATTAATCAAATTCAATCATACTACTGTATAAATTCACAAAGTTTTGAATAGTAAATTTTAAATTTAAATTAAACTCTATTACGAGTTTAGTTCATTTAGTAGGAAAAAAAAATTAAAGATACAAATTGATAAATGATGGCTTAAGAATTTAGCATTATAATTTTGTTTCAAATTTTTTTATGAAGCCACGCCCGCTCTAAAAAAATTTTATGGCTCCGTCACTAAAGAGTTTAAATCGTCTCATACCAAACTCAAAAAATCTAAAATAAGAATTTAAACACTATTTGCATTTAAAGAAATTCATTTTTTTAACCTAGAACTTTGGGACAAAAAAAAAAAAAAAAAAAAAAAAAAAAAAAAAAACCTCAATTAGAAACCCTAAATATAATCCCAAATTAAAAACCCCACATCTAGTTTTTCTTAAATCCCTACCCTAACTTAAAGGAAGTTGCTGTTGTCGCGGGAAAACAAGACATGTTTGGCGAGTCTATTGCTTGAGAATTTGTGATAGTCTCTATAGAGATTGTCGTGTGAGATCGCAATATTGTGATAGCTAACATCGCGACTGGGATATCTGCATCTTTCAATGAAGTTCAGGACAGAGATTTGAAGCAATGACAACGGTCATATCTGGGACTTCGAGCTTTACGACGAAGCAAGTAGCGATGGCGAAGTGTGCAACGACGACTTCTGGGACTGCAAGCAACAACGATGGCTTGACGAGGAAGCTTCGAAGATGGGGGTGAGAAATTCAGGATATTTTGGGGATTTTGGAAATAAAAAATAGATCCTTTTTTTTTTTTTTTTTTCAATCCTAAAAACTCATGCTATTTTTTTTTTTTCCCCTACAATTATGAAATTCTTCCTTTCCTCTCATAAACATTTTCTTTTAAGTGATTTATAAATGTTAACCATATTCCATTTAAGGTTTTTTTTTTTTTTTCAATAAAGTTGATGTGGACAGAAGGTTAAATAGGGTAAATTTTATTAGAAGAGATAATGGTAATTAGGAATTTGCAATAAAACCAATATTGATAAATCACCTAAATGTCAAATGTAAGCATGATATGATGGCATGAACTACATAATCTACTGAATAATTCTTTAGTAAAAATATGGGCACTACTGATTTTTTTTTTAGATCAGTATAAAGTTTTCATATTTTGTATACATTTAATATTATTATCCCCATATAAGTACCTACTCAAATTAACTATCTTCATATAAGTCCCCATTCAAAATTAACTAACTTTATACAAGTCCCAACTAAAAACTTTACTCATTAATCTCTACCCAAATTTTTTTCTATTCATATTATTTTTCTAAAAAAAAAAAAAAAAATCTTAACATTTGCCCCAACTAAAACAGAAGGCCTGGTTGTGCCCTTCATCTTTCATTATTAAAACAACTCAAAAAAATAAATAAATACTTAAAACCTTTCATTATCAAAATATCAATAGAAAAAACAATCAGGTACATGTTATTCTAACAGCAAAAAATAAAAAAAATAAAAATCTGCAACTACGTATTATTTATATTTGACACTCAAAATCTCTATCATGCATAACAGAGTGAGTGACTTGTAGGGAAAATAATAAAATATATATTTACATGTATTATTGAAGTAATTGCAAAAGCAATGTCATAATTCAAAGAAGTGCTATAAAGAATATGAACAAAACCAACTTCTGTGATGCTCAAGCTGTGGATCTCCATCCAAATATTTCAGAGTTGTCCTCGCTTTAAACTGAAAGATGCAGCAGCATTTGTCAGCTCGGTCTTTGAAACAGACGCCGGCGAGTTTGTTAGATCAGTATTTGAAATTTTGTTTTCAGTTTCCACAAATTTGTTCTTGAATGATGCCTCTCCACTGCAACAACAAATAACTAAATAACAATCTTATGAAAATACTATAATTATTATAAGATTTGTTGCACAAGTAAGGTTTTAACAAAACAAAAAAAAAAACAAAAAAAGATTTCCCTCTCAAGTATTACCTTAAATCATAAGCCTCCTGTGATCTGTCGTCGATTATTGAATCGAACGGAATATCATCATACTGAGACACATCTAATTCCACATCTAATTCTTGTGGAATTGGAAATTCTTGGAAGGAAGATTGAGCAACCGGTTCGACGTTATTAAAGCTAGGGTTTTCGATCATCACCGATTTTAAGTGACCGTGGTCATAAGTACTTGGATTTATATACAAACCATTGATTCCATTTGTAAGCACATCATAGTTAGAAGGCATAGTTAATTGCAAAGAGGAATCATGACTAGACGAACCTATTTCCTGTTGTTTGCAAATTGCAAGCCTTGTATGCACATGGTGAAGCTCTTCAAATGTATTTTCTAACTGAGTATGCAATTGATTTATAATACCTAAACAACCGTGAACAGGAAACCTAGCACGCATAGTGGATTCGAAGATGATTGATGTCATCGCGTCTTGTTTGCATTCATTACGTACCTCCTTGAGGATGCTCATAATGTTGCGAACTCCATACAATCGGTGCGCATAGTGGAACTTCTCGGGCTGATCGGCTGGAAAGAATGGAGCGAGTGGACACTCCTTTGAACACTTTCTTCTCTGGTATTTGCACGCAGCACAAGCCTGGCTTGTGCCCCCTTTTATGGTCATTAGATTACCAAAATGAGTGTGAAATATCAGACGAAATGAAATGGAAATGAAGATTTTTTTCAATATGGTAGTTGAAATGGAAATGAAGATAAAAATATGGTAAGCAATTAAATTAGACGATGAAAATGAGATCATGCATGTGCTTGGAAAAGGCATAAGTGGAACACTGGAATAACAAGGACCGTGTAAGTTTGAAGTATTCAGCAAAATAAAAAGTAATTAATAAAAAAAATAAAAAGGCCAAAAAAAAGGTAAGTTTGAAGTTCTCCTGTTCAATGGGTTAGACTTGTTGACCTTGGATGCATCTGCAAGTCTTGTATATATAGACCCATAAGCCATCTGGATATTATCACTTTGATGATCAGATTTGTATTTTATTTTATTTTATTTTGATGTATTTAGATTTGTATTTTAGATTATTTAAGAAAAAGCTTTTCTTAAAAAATTTTAAATAAATGACGGTGATAAAAATTAATAATTGTATCGAAATATTCTGATTAGGTTAGTAAAAAAAAATCCCTTAAAAATAAATATTTAAAAAAAAATCTTAAAGAAAAAGATTGTCGTTGGGATTATTTAGAACTATCAGATAAGATTAGTTTTTCCTTGGAAACAAAGATAAGATTAGTTTTTTAAATAAAAAATTTAATTTTTAATTTTACAACTGAAAAAGACGTGCACGGGAGTTTTGAGTTTTGACCAGTTCAAGCTTGTAAATAAGATCATGTACTTACACGTAAGGAAATGTACGGTCGTAGTATTTCAGAATTAGGATTAGCATAAATGACGTAAATACTTTTGCTTTTGCTTTGTTTTGTTGTTTTGTTGTTTTTTTCCCCCCCTCCTTTTAACTTGTAAGCTCATGCTTTTTATACCTTAAAAAGGAGCTTGATAATATTTCTTGATTTCTTCTAAAAAAATGGAAGTGTTTTTTTTTTTTTTTTTTTTCTTTCTTTTTTAAACTCAGAATAGGAGGTTTTAAAATTTATATTTTATGCTGTAGTCAGATGTGTAACTATCATTAGATTATGTATGTAACCTTTTTTTTAAATCGAATTCAACTTATTTTTTTCGTTAAAAAAAATTTTTCATTTTAAAAAGGAAAACAATAATGAATTAAAAAGTATTGCAACACTTGTTTTTCTTAGAACGGTAAGTATTGCAACAGTTCTTAATTGTTAAAAGCACATGTAATTATCTTTTTTTAGAGGGAAAGGCACGTGCATTTTAGCCAAGTGTTTCTTTTGACATAATATATATGAATTCCATTTTTTTTTTAAAATTCGGATTAGAGGAATTTGAACTTTATACTTTTAGATAAAGTTAGATGTGATGTTATTATTGGACTATGCTTACAAACACTATTTGAATTTATTCCAATTAGAATTTTTTTTTTTTTTTTTTTTTTGAGGTTGATTGGAATTAGAATTATGATAATGTACAATGAACCTTAAAAAAAAAAAAAAGTATAATTAAAAAATAAATATTGCGTGCACCCCCCCCCCCCCCCCCCCCCCCCCCCCAACCAAAAAAAAAAAATCCTTATCAGTTAAAAAAATCCTTATCATGATTAGTGATGAAATCAGGAAATTTGGATAGGGGACTAATAACTATATGGGGAAGATTTTGAAGGATATGAATGAGATTTTTTATTTTTTACAGGGGCTTTATGTAATTTTCGTATTGATATATACGTAAGAAAATAAAAGGGGGTGGGGACAAGCCCCACTAAGCTTTAATTGCGTCTGCGCGTGATCATGCATAAAAATCTTGCTTCAAGTAAGAAAACAGAAAGAGAAAAGACAAAACCAACCCTATTTGATTTTTTTCTTTTTAAACACAACAAGCACACACAGAGAAATTTTATGAGACAGATCGACTAAAGGGTTTTCAGGAGGAGGAATCATATGAACTTACAAGTAGACTTACAACTTTCAGACAGCCCATGGGATGTTGTTTGTGTGGAATCCAGATCCGTAGTCTCATTTTCCTATCTCAAAAGTTGTTCCCTCAATAAACTTTTGACAAGTCATCAATGTGTTAAATTTTTTTTAATATTTAGTATTTTTTATATAACTAAATTCTTAAATTCAGATAATGAGGCATAACACTATTGGGGGGATAGTAATTGAGACAAGAAATCCGAGACAGTAGATCTTGAATCATTTGTGTGTGCGTGATGTGTTTACCTAAAAAAATTGGTAGCTACTTGATGAGACTTACATTGATGGGGAGTGAGGATCTTGAGTGGCTAATAACCTTATATGAATGTTTCAGTATGAGTAGTACAGAAGTTGCAATTTAAAGGGGCAGTATGGAAGTTGTAATTTTTGGAAATATTGGATAAAATTGATTAATAGCTTAACTTTGGCTTGGACTATAATGATCTTTTTGGGAGCTTTCCAACGGTACATATAGATCTCATAATTTGGACTTAAGAGAAAGTTATGGCGCCAAAACTTAGTGCATTATCAGGATTGTTGTCTGATCTACAGTGCGTTGGAAGGGTAAAAAGTCTTAAACAGCATTAGAACCCTCTTTTGTCAAGGTTTTGTAATTTTTCGGAGATGTATCCAAATTATTTCGAATTGTTAAAATGTGACTTGACTTATAAAGGTAGTGTAAACGGATAGAAATTGTAAGTTATGATTAAAAATTACTTGGTGTTTAATATCAATCATTTTAGTAAAGCTCGATGCATGCACGTGCTATAATTAGTAGGTCTCGTCAGATTAAAGACGCATTAAAATATCTTCAAGTTTTGATATTTGAATTTTTTTTTTTTTAAAAGGTGCTCTCCAATTGAGAATGTATTTGGTGTATAAGTTAGAATTAAATTTTTTATATTGGAATTGAGTTGTGTGTTTGATGAGGTGTTTTAATTGTTGGAGTTAAAAAGTGTAAAAACTTTAAATGTGTTCAGAAAAAATAATATGGAGTATGTTTCGTTCATCTCGAAATTTTTTGCAATTAAAAAAAAAATCCTTCTCATTTGTACGTGTATACGCAAAGATATGAATTTTTAAAGTTTAAATTACAAAGCTGTAATACTGTGAATAGTGATACTGAGATTGACTTTTCAGAAAAAGACTAAAAATGTTATGATTCAAATTAAATTGAACTAGTGTACCAAACAAGCCATAAGAGTTATCTGTTATGTAAATTTACCATTTACTAAATTTAGTGAAAAATTTCTCACCAAGTATAATTAGTGTTAAAGTTGGCAATTGATTTCTATGTTGGTTGATATCTCAACTTTTTTGTTATCTAAGTTTTTTATTTTTTTTATTTTTTGAGAGAAAAAGTGCATTAACATTAATAAAGAGTTACAAACTAAACAATACAATGCAAAGATCCCGCAATTGTGTAGTCATAACCCTCAACCATCGGTATAAACAACTGACACACAGTGGGAACGGCGCAAGTATGAGGCCCGAATAAGAGAAAATACCTCGACACGCCAGAAATGAGCATGCACCAAGCTCTACTTAATAAAGCCCCAACCAATGACAGAGACTACCGATCAATTGGGAGCCACGACCTCAGATCACAGAGATCACCAAACACCCTACATGGCCACAAGTCTAGTAGGACCAATAAATCGCCAAGATCTGAATCTGGCGAACAAATCACGAGTCTAGACGATGGGAATACATCGTAACTATTGAGGACTGAAAACAAACACACCAAAACAACAAACAAAACCAGATCTGCGTATGATACGCAGTTATTACACCTACACACAAACATACTAAAACCAAATGAAAATCTACCAACACCAGAAAAGCCGCAAGCAAGAAGTTGACCGCCACAGTAAAAGTAAATAGCCTAAAAGTGCTGTCAAAGCCATGATCCTTCTACTCCTCCATTTCCCCGGAACGCAGGCTTCCCAACTCCGTAGTCATCTCCACACCTAGTAATTTCCTTGTGATGGTCAAATCTTCATCTTTAGGGTCGGAAAACCAATAGCAAGCAAGGCGTCACTGTATGTTTCCGGCCATCTAAGAGGTACACTCTTTAAAAACCCTAAACACCCCATGAAGAGAGAGAGATAGTTTTTACTAGTTGCTAGCCCTACAAACATCGTTATCTAAGTTATCACATATAATTTTGTCATTTTTAAATTATATAAATACTAATACTTTATTTTTACGGATTATGAAACCTAATGATAATGACATAAGATATATATAGTATCCTAGAGATGTTCATGTTCTATACCAGTCCCAACACTCACACATGGATTCATTGCTTCTCTTTGGGTAAACTAAGTTGTGGGGATAAATATTGGGGAAACAAATTAAAATAATTAGTGGACAATTTATTTAAAATGAATTTCTGGACAATTTATTGAATATAGAGATGGACAAGTTTAATATATATATATATATATATATATATATAAACGAATATAAGCAGAATTTCAAAAAGATGATGGACGATACTAGTTCTTCGATATTTGGCCATTGCCTAGCTCCTAGCCTTGTGAGGTTTCAGTGCATGATAAGTTGATAAAAAGCTTGATCATGGTAAGATCTGTCTAATGTAAACTTTGATCATGACGGAATTCGTTTTCCAGCGAGAAAAAAAAGTGAAAAAGATTTTAGGTTTTTTTTTTTTAATTTTATATATAATCGACTGGAAATGGGGTAACATGCAAAATTTGGTGCTAATTAATAGGAGGAATTTTTTTACTATTTACATTAATGTACAGAGCCACACAGTTAGCGATAATCCAAGTTGTTAATGAATATTACCTCTAAAACACTTGCTTATTAATAAATTGGATTAATAACATGAATCTCCACTTGATTACTATTTTGTTTTTCATGAATAATCTTTTATTTCATAAAAAAATATTTACATTTAACGGTTTTAATTTAATATTTTAAATTGATTCAACGGTTATAATTTGATTTTCTTAACAAACTCCTTTATCACTATTATATTCCAAAAAGTTGTTCGCATCCTTCTTGGTCAAAAGTTTTCTTTGTTCCTCCAAAGCTGCAAATCTCGGTCAACAGCATCTTTAACCAAGGGAAAAAGGGTGTCTATAACGCATTTAAAATATGGGAATTGCATTTCTCGTCCTCCGTTCAAAGGGTTATATATACCCACCATAATAAAAAGAAATAAAAAAAATTAACATCACAGTTATTCAATATAACTCGCATTTAAAAAAAGTATCAAAAATTTTAATAACTAAATTTTATAATAGTATTATGTTTTTTTAAAGTTATATTATATAAAACATCCATGATATTATGTTTTTCACTTTTATGTACTACAATTTTATGTATTACAATGATAATGATAGGATTAATTTTTTGAATACCTTCTGAATTATGTACCTTATTTCATTTTGTCCCCTAGTTATTAAAACCGTTCATTATACCCCCTGAACTATATAAAATCATTCAGTTTGTCCCTTCCGTCTACTTCCTTTTATTTGTTTAACGGAATGCTGACGTGGTATGTAATTAAAAATTAAACAAGTATGTTTTAGAATATAAATCCTTATTATAAAAAAAAAAAAACAATTATGAATTTTTAATAAAAGAAAACATATAACTTTCATATGAATAATATTTTTTTTCTCTTTCATTTGTTCTATATTATAAATGTCCTCCCTAACCCTTTACGGTTAGCTTCTTAATTGTAATTTCCTCAGCTTGGGGGCGAAAGGAAGAGACTAATAGAGGAGAATTGATCAGAGAAAGTGATCATGGCAGTGATTTCGGGTGAGAGGGAGAGAAATGAGAGAAAAGGACAGTGAGAAGGGAGGGAGGAGAGAGATGGGAGTGTTGTGAGAGAGAGAGATAGAGGAATTGGAAACTTTGATTTTTTTTTTTTTTTTCCTGATTAGGAATTACTATTTGTCTTGTAATAAAAATTATATTTTAAAATAGATTTATTTAATCTTTAAATTATGTCACATCAACATTTTATTAAATTAAATAAATAAATAAAAAGGAATCAAATATGTAAATTGAATAATTTTATATAATTCAAAAAACATAATAAACGATTTTAATAATTTAGAAGATAAAATAAAATAAGATAGAGGGAAATTTATAAAATTAATTCATAAGAATATGATCCTTTCCAAAAGATCAGAACAAAATCATTTGAAATGTAAATTAAATTTAACAGTAACCGATTACATACTAGATTAATGTGAAAACAGATCATCGACGGAAGCTTCCTAGCCATCAGTCAACGCAGTTTTTAAGTCATCACCCACCGATTCTGACTATATTTTTACAAGTACTGCTATATAAACAACTTAAAATAAAATCCCACTCTCTTCATCCAACAGACACCATTCTCAAAGATCCAAAAAGAAGACAAAAGGAAATGGAGTTTTTCAACAAAGCCAAAGCCGTGCGACTGAAGAGCCACCTCGACAAGTACTTGTACGCCGCCGACGACGAAGAGACCGTTCGTCAGACCCGAAACGGCTCGTCGCAGAAGGCCTGGTGGACGGTGGAGCTCGTAGACGGCAAGAGCCACGTCATCCGCCTGAGGAGCTTCCACGGCAAGTACCTAACGGCCTCCGACGAGCCCTTCCTCCTTGGCATGACCGGAAAGAGGGTCCTCCAAACGACACCCGTTTCGCTAAACGACAAAGCGTTGATCGAGTGGGAGCCGAGGACGGAGGCGTTTCAGGTGAGGCTGAGGACGAAAGGAGGGAAGTACTTGAGGGCCAATGGCGGAACGCCGCCGTGGAGGAACTCGGTCACTCACGACGTTCCTAACCGGACGGCGACTCGGAACTGGATCCTTTGGAGCGTGGATGTGGTGGAGCTCATGACGGTGGAGGATTCCGTGATGTGTCGTTTGTCGCCCACGTCGGGCTTGTGATCGTCGTTTTCAGACGGGTCAGATGCGGGTTCTCCGCTGGCTTGTGTAAAACGTGTAGAAATTGTAAGTTTTGATCAAAAGTTACTCTAGGGGTTTAATATTGAATTTATTTTTTTATTCTTATACAAATTGTAAGTTGTGATTAAAAATTCTTATACAAATTGTGTTTAACAAATTTTGATATTTAGATGAAAAAAGTGCTCTTCAATTAAGTATTATCTTTTATGTCAAAAATTTCATATATCAAATTTAATGATAAATTTTCCATCAAGTATCCAGTGTTAAATTTGATATTTGAATTTTATTGGTTGATGTTGTAGAAAACCAAAAAACCAATTTGAGAGCAAGAGAAAACTATGGTTTCTTATTTCAATCAATAAGTCAAAATAATACATCAAAAGAGGTTTATGTAGGCTAATTAGAAAATATAAAAAAGACTAATCTATCATTAACTGTTGAAAAGAATGAAACCTAATAATAATAGGAAACAAGCAATAAGCAATAAAATAAATATAAAACTATATTATCTAACATCCCCCTCAAACTCACGATGCTGCTGCAAGTTACATTGAAAGTTTGCTAAACAAGAAACGAAAACGCGAAGCGGAAAGTACCTTGGTAAACATGTCAGCAATCTGTATGGAAGAAGAATCGAAAAACAATATGATGGTGTCAAGTTGATAGTGATGTCGAATGACATGACAATCAATCTCACTGAATTGCGGGCAATCTAAATAGCACTCTTACTATCACAATATAAGGGAGTAAGTTGATGAAGAAAAACACCCATATTTACAGGTAATCAACGTAACCAGACTATCTCACAAGTAGTAGAAGCCATAGCATGATATTCTGCTTCGGTGGAGTATCAGGAAATAATATCTTACTTTTTACTCTTCCAAGAAATAAGAGAGCCATCAAGAAAGATACAGAAGCCAGTGGTGGACTTGCAATCCGTCGGATTATTAGCCCAATCAGCATCAGAGTAAACACGTAGCTCTAAGGACGAAGTAGATGGAAGTAAGAGATTATGAAGCTGAGTGCCACGAAGATACCTCAAAATACGTAGAACAGCAGCCCAGTGAACTGTAGTAGGTGCAGTAACAAAATGACTAACTAGATGAACCGCATGTGTAATATCTGGGCGAGTGATAGTGAGATAAACCAAGCTGCCGATAATAGTACATTATAAACTAGGATTCGGCAACGGAGGACCATCAAAATGAGTATATCGTGCATTAGTCTCAAGAGGTGTATCAACAATCTTATTATCAGTAAGACGTGCATGCTCAAATATATTAGCTATATACTTTGATTGGGAGAGAAGATAATCTTTCGAAGAAGAGGCGATCTCAATAACGTAGTGAGCCCAGATCTTTCATGGCAAAACAACAAGCTAACTCAATCTGCAGTGCTTTAATACTGTCAACATCATCACCGGTAATAATCATATCATCAACATATAAAGATAGTATAATATTGCACCAGTACATCTGACAAACAAAACTGAATCATGATGACTAGAACGAAAGCTAAGTGAAGTAATAATTGTAGAAAACTTCTCAAACCAGACTCCAGGTGCCTGTTTGAGACCATAAATGGCTTTTCTGAGCTGACAGACTTCACCAGGTCAATGAGAAACACCGGGAGGAGGTACCATGGAAACTTCTTTATGAAGATCACCATTCAGAAAGGCATTCTTAACATCCATCTGAGATATATGCCATTGACGAATAGAGGCAACTGCAATGAGAGTGTGAACAATAGTAATTTTTGCAACTGGGGCGAAAGTCTCATCATTGTCCATACCATACTCTTGAGAATAGCCTTTAGCAACAAGTCAAGCTTTGTATCTTTCAATAGAGCCATCAGACTTGGTTTTGATTTTATAGACCCAACGAGATCCTATTGGTCTTTTACCTGGTGGCAGAGGTACCAAGTCCCATGTCTGATGCAAAGCAATAAGTTTCTCAGCCATAGCATCCTACCAAAATGGATTACAAACAACGTCTCTATAGGATAATCGCTCAGAGAGACGATGAATAGAAGCTAAAAAGGAAGTGAAAGAGCTAGAATAACAATAGTAAGTAAAATCTGGTAGCTCAGTAGACTTACGAGAATGCGTAAAGTGACGAAAGGGAGGAAGAGGAGGAGCCACAGTCTCAGGAAGTGATTGGGCAGCCGTAGGAGGAGAGGGAGCAATAATAGCATCAGGAATCAGAGTACTAGAATCTGCTGAGCTATCAATGGGAACTCTGCAAGAAACATTATCTAAAACTGGAACAGGTGCTTGTGAAACAGATGGTAAGACTGTGTCAGTGTCAAGAGTGAAAAGATCAATATGTATGAGATCAGACTTGGTCAGATTATGAGAACTAGTATGAATAGAAAAGAATGATATATGTTCAAGAAACACAACATGACGATAAACATATAATTTTTGACTAACTGGATCAAAACAACGATATCCAGTTTAACTTGTACCATAACCCAGAAAGACACATAATAGACCGCAATGACAATTTATTATGCTCGACATGAGGACGAAGGACAAAATAGGTGGAACCAAAAACACATAATGAAGAATAATCAGGAGTATATCTATACAACTTTTCAAATGGTGCAGACCTGAATTGTGTGAGGTTGGAATCCTATTAGTCAAATCAACATATAAATTGCTTCTCTCCAAAATTCAGTAGGAACACTAGAAGACAATAAAAGAGAACGAGCAGTTTCAACCAGATGCCTATGTTTCCTTTCAACAACACCATTTTGTTCAAGAGTTTCTAAACAAGAAGTTTGGTGAATGGTTCCATTAGAGGCAGCAAAGTAGAAAAATCATTAGAAGTATATTCTTATCCTAAATCACAATGAAAACACTTTATGACAGTCGAATGTTGAGTTTTTACAAGAGCTCGGAAAGTATTAAAAATACTAAGAAAATTAGAACGACGTTTCATAAGATAAACCCAACAATATCGAGTGTAATCATCAATAAAAGAAACATAGTATCGTGACCTCCCCACCCCCCCCCCCCCTTGTGATCACCGGAGAAGGTCCCCACACATTAGAATGAACGAGATCAAATGGAGTAAAGAGATACTTTTATAAAATGGTAAAGTAGAAAATTTTACCAGTTTGCAATCACTAAAATCAGAAATATCATGAGATTTTAAATTTCCTATGCTCTTGTAGAAGCTAAATACTGTAAACGAGACGCCGAAACATGACCTAGACGAGAATGCCATAAATAAAAATCTGAAGACGAACGACTCAAACGAAAGACGATAGATCCACACTAGAAGTTGCAACTTTTGGTACTTCGAGCTGATCCAAAACATAAAGTCTCCCTCGCCTACTATCTATCCCAATCAGTAGTGTCACCATCATGATATCCTCTTTTTATACTGATGACACTAGTTTTACGATATTTGGCAATTGCCTAGCTCCTACCTTATGAGGTTTCAGTGCATGTAAGTTGATAAGAAACTTGATCATGGTAAGATTTGTCTATTGTAAACTTTGATCATGATGAAGAGGTCTAAGGTCGTGGAATTTGTTTCCCCGGTGAGAAGAAAAAGTTTTTTTTTTTTTTTTTTCAAATAAATAATATACAAGAAATTGAAAATGGGGTAACATGCAAATTTTTGTGTTAAATAGGAAGACTTTTTTTTGTTTTTTTTTTTACACTATTGCACATAGCCACACAGTTATCGACAATCCAGGTTGTTAACGAAGATTATCTCTAAAAAACATGCTTATTAGTAATAAATTGGATTAGTAACAAGATCTCCTACTTTGTTTTAATAAATAACATTAAATTTCAAAAAAAAAAAAATCCAATAAGTTATAATATGATTATCTTTATAAATTACTTAACTATTTTATTGCAAAAAATGGTTCCCATCCTTCTTGATCAAGAGTAATTTTTTTTTCTTTTCTTTGAATGCTTCAAAACTCGGTCAAGGGATCTTTGACCGAGTACATAAGATACAGATGTTTTAAAAACGGGCACTGTACTTCTCGTCCTCTCTCGAAAGGCTCATATCCCACCAAATTCATAATTATTCGACCTAATTAGGGGGTGTTTAGTGAATGAGTTTGAGTTGAAATTTATAAGTTTAAATAGTGATTTTGGTTGACTTTTTCAGAAAAGATAAAAAACTTTTGGAAAAAAAGATAAAAATTAAGTTGATGTTGATGAGTTTAAACTTATCACCCAAACACTCCCTTAATAAATATATTAAAAGATGTAACAGTAATTTGTACAATTAAATTTTTCAGTGTTATACTTTTTTCATAAAGTTATATTGCAAAAAATACTATCATATTTTACTTTTTATATTTATATTTATATATTATGATGAGAGTACGATTTCAGAACCGTATAAATTATGTGTTTTTAAGTGAAATCATATATCATATATAATATTATTGTTAATATATGTACTTTAACAGGTATTAAATTTGACAGTGACCTATCATCGTTCGAAGCTTCCTAGCCAGTCAACTCAATTTTAAGTCATCGCCAATCTTTTCTATCTCCATAAGTCTATAAATTCGTGTATAAGAAGACAACTTCAAAAAATATTGCCAAACTGCCATATCAAAAGTCTCTCAAAAATCCAAAGAAGGAAATGGAGTTTTTCAACAAAGCCAAAGCCGTGCGACTGAAGAGCCACCTCGACAAGTACCTGTACGCCAACGACGACGAAGAGACCGTCCGTCAGACCCGAAACGGCTCGTCGCGGAAGGCCTGGTGGACGGTGGAGCTCGTCGACGGCAAGAGCCACGTCATCCGCCTGAGGAGCTTCCACGGCAAGTACCTCACGGCCTCCGACGAGCCATTCCTCCTTGGCATGACCGGGAAGAGGGTCCTCCAAACGACACCCGTTTCGCAAAACGACACCACGTTGATCGAGTGGGAGCCGAGGACGGAGGCGTTTCAGGTGAAGCTGAGAACGAGAGGAGGGAAGTACTTGCGGGCCAATGGCGGAACGCCGCCGTGGAGGAACTCGGTCACTCACGACGTTCCTCACCGGACGGCGACTCAGAACTGGATCCTTTGGAGCGTGGATGTGGTGGACATTGACGTGTTGGAGCACATGACGGAGGAGGATTCCGGGAGTTGTCATTTGTCACCCACGTCGAGCTTGTCGTCGTTTTCGGACGGGTCGGATACGGGTTCTCCGCCATGTTTTGGCTCCGTTTCTATGGGATCTGCGTTTGGAAGTGGTAGAGAGGTATGACATTGTCAAAATTTTAATTTTGTTTTTGTTTTTGTTAAATTTTTTTTTGAGTCAAATTTGTGTGCTTGATTGACAGTCAATATTATTATATGCGGTTATGAATAATAGTTTTCGTTTTAATATTTCATTTTTGAGTAGCTATCTTGTCTGGCCTAATTTCCTTTTCAAGAACAAGTTTCTATATATGATTTATATATAGAATGTGATGCTATGGAAATGAACTAAGAATGTTCAAATTTCTATGCCTATTGCCCAAAAAAAAAAAAAAAAAATCTAAAACTGAGCTGAGAGGAAAACCACTAGTTAATAGTTTTAAAAGAAAATAAATATTTGTCAATAAAGATGTCTATTCGTTGGTGGTATGTCAGCATCTTGAAATTAACTTACAGCTGGGATGAAATATTCCTTTTAATATAATTTTTTTTTCCAACTTGAAATCTTATAATATATTGTTTTAAAATTTTAAATTCTTGGGGTCAAAACGTGACATTTTGACCAATATAAGGTCTAGAGCTGACATAAATTGACAAGCGTGCAACTTGTCCAACTAACTATTTGGTTTCTCTCGATTCTTGTTAATAAAGAATTCGTCTTACTTTAATAAATGAATAAATAAATAATATATAAAGTACGTCTTGCTAATAAAACCCATAAAGTTAATTAAAGACACCAAAACCATACCATAGAAAACAAACAGAAATAAATCTTGAGAACCACACATCTCTGTAATATTAACTTTTTACGCGTCTTGCACTCGTTAAAACAGTCCTTTTTTGGACAAGTACCACACATTTTCCTTCCATAATGCGATCAAAATATTGGCTCTTATTATTATCCTAATAATCTGATTTCAATCCAGAACAATTTCGTACAATTTTCTGGATTCAATCAAAGGTACTAAATGTAAACATACCACAATGTATCTATATATGTGTGTATATATATCGAAATCTATGGTGATTCAATTTTGTTGTTTTTATTTTTTTTCAGAGTTCTATGGAACTTTTCCAAAAGGCCATGGTGGTACGCCTGCGGAGCCACCACGAGAAGTACTTATTAGCCGAGGACAACGAAGAGACCGTCAGCCAGGACCGCAACGGCTCGGTCAGGAACGCGAGATGGACGTTGGAGATCGTAGAAAACGGCACCAACGTGTTGCGGATGAAGAGCTGTTATGGTAAATACTTGACGGCCTCCAACATGCCGTTCCTTCTGGGAATGACGGGGAAGAAAGTCCTCCAAACTCTGCCAAGCAGGCTCGATTCCTCCATCGAATGGGAGCCGATCAGGGAAGGATTCCAGGTCCGCCTCAAGACGCGCTACGGCCAATTCCTCCGCGCAAATGGCGGCCTGCCTCCGTGGAGGAACTCGATCACGCACGACATTCCTTACCGAACCTCAACGCAGGATTGGGTTTTGTGGGACGTGGACGTCATAGAGCTCCGTCCAAGGCCTCCGCAACGTTCCCTGCCTGCGTTGGCGCCGCCTAGTCCGCCGTCTGATTCATGTTCCGAACCAGAATCCCCGACCAAACTAGAACTTACAACTTCTAAATTTCCCAGCCATAAGGTTTGTTGAGACTAAAATAGTACACGTTAGTTTTGTCATGCCATCATATTTGTTTGGTGTTCTTCTCTAATGCTTCGTATTCGTTTCTTGAAATGCAGCCAAGTAATTCGTCCGATGGTTCAGCGGTGAAAGCTGAAGGAAGGATGATCTACTACCGCGTATCTAATGAAAACAAAGGTGTCGACGATGCGACGGAAGAGCTTTCCTTTGCATTCAAAGGCAGTGGCGTTGAGGAGTTGAAGCAAAAATTGAAGGAAGAGACGGGACTTGACGACATTGTTGTGTGTTCCCGCAATCCGTTAAATGGGAAGCTTTATCCCCTTCGTTTGCATCTTCCCCCAAACAATGCAAATATGCATGTCGTAGTTGTTCCCTCCTCGTCTGAAGGTCGGTTTTCTGGAACTTTACGTTCGGCTCTTTTTCTGTGTTATTATCTCTTGTCACCTAGATTACTAGTCTCTTAAATCGGAGAATATTGAGTAAGTGGAGTCTAATTATCGCCCTCACGCGGAGTACGAATCGACTTTAGAGGCCATGGATCTTTCAATTTGTTAGGATTTTAGTACATGTATTTTGTTAGGCAATTCTAGATATATAATTTATTATTGCGGCTTACCAGCATCGCCTTTTTCATTGCCATTCGGTTTATAGTATCGTTGTCTTTCTATTCATGTTGATTGGACCATAATCTTTTTCTGCTCTTCAACAGCAGGAAGGTGAACGCAGGAGTTCAATTGCACATAAAAACCGAACTTGCCGAGCCAGTCGACACCGTTAATTGTCCATATATCTGTAAATTCAGCTTCTTAATCTGCTTAGACTGCCATAAGTACTGGGAGAAGGGGAGAGGGATTGCTATTCATTACTTTAAATCACCAGGAAACGGAAGTCTAGCAATATTCGCAACAGCTAGAATAGTACTCTGAAAGTTGTTTTGGGAATTCTTGAAGTTTTATTCAATTTCTGAGAACTTCGATGTGAATACAAGTTTTTTTCAAGACGATTTTCTGCTATGAACGTATTGTTTTCTTTACAAATCGATCTCTCTTATGAATGTGTCAATTTTTTTGTTGTAAATACTTTCGGATTGAAGTTGAGAACTGGAAATAAAATGAGACGTGTTTGCGTGTTTTCTTTTTTACTTGTTTTAATAGACCAGAATCCATGAAAAGCGTAGGGCATAAAAGTTAAGCACCAAAGGAAAAGTTCACTTAAGAATCTGATTAACTGGTATTATGAAGCAAATATTTGTATATTTCAAAATATTCTGCACAAGGGTCCTGAATAGAGTTAAAAGAAAGTAGATCTAGCATTGCGCAAATCTCAGCTCGGCAAGAATGCACAACATCTCCTGAAACAAACTCATTCACCCTTCCATCAACCTCTATAATACTGCAACCTGGTGTCTTCCTGATCCCTCCATCACCAATCATCTTCCGTATCCTAACCGCATCATCAGTCCTTCTAGCAGCCAAATAAATATTGGATAACTGCACGTAGACGCCATCTTGTCCTGTCTTATCCTCATTTTCTAGCAGCACAAGCTCGTTAACGGCAAGCTCTGCAAGATCTACATTGTTATGGACGCGACAACCACTTAGTAAAGCACCCCAAACAGAAGCAAGTGGCTCCATGGGCATTCTTCTAATGAGCTGATATGCTTCCCTCAGTTTACCTGCCCTGCAGAGCAGATCCACCACACTACTATAGTGCTCATGTTTGGGCAAAATACCATATTGACTTTTCATGTTGTGTAACAGAAGCTCGCCTTCTTTTTGGAGCCCTGCATGAGCACAGGCGGTCAGTACTCCAAGAAGGACAACGCCATCAGGCCTGAGCCCATCATCCACCTGCATCCTCTCCAAACAATGAATTGCTTTCCTTGCCTGCCCATGTACCGCAAACCCTCCAATCATGGCAGCCCAAGAGAACACGTTCTTTCTAGGCATCTTCTCAAAGACCTTCACGGCCATATCCAAACAACCACACTTGACATACATATCAACAAGAGCCGTCCCTATGAATACGTCCGATTCAAAACCTTTCCTCTTCTCAACGTACTCGTGTATCCACTTTCCCTGCCAAAGAGCTCCCAAATGCGTACAAGCCGTGAGTGCAGTAACTGCACACCATTCATCAAGCTCAACCCCAAATGCCAACATATCCCTGAAAACTCCCAAGGCCTCGGAAGCCAACCCACATCGAATATAGCAATCCATAAGAGCATTCCACTGAAAATGATCTCTTTGAGGAATTTCGTCGAACACTTTCCTGGCATCGTCCATAATCTTACATTCTGCATACAACCGAACAAGCGCAGTCTGAACGTAACCATCCAATAAAGCCAGCCCATTTTTCACCACCCAACCATGAACTTGCTTGCCTTCAAGTACCCGAGCGCCGTTAACGCAGGCCAAAAGTACAAATTTAAAGTGTTGTGATCAGCAACCCTGTCAGTCGCTTTCACCATGAGTTGGAAGTAACGCAGAGCCAAATGAGGGCGAGAACTGCACGAGTAGGCCCTGATGAGGGTGTTGTAAATGAAGGAATTGGGCGTCTCGATTTGGTTAAACATGAGAGAGGCGTAACGGAGGTCGCCGGAGTCGGAAAGAGCGCAGAAGGCGATGAGTTTGCTGATGGCGTAGTTGTTGAGGTGGAGGCCGCTGGTGAGGAAGAGGGCGTGGATGGGCTTGAGCTGACACATGTTGGAGCAGCGTTGCGCCAGAGACATGAACCGCTTCCATGCTTGGATGCTGGCGGTGCCCTGACTCATGTGTGACCATAATTAATAGAAGTATTTGGAGCGCGAAGCTGTGTTTTAGAAACCAGTTTTGTTTGACCGTTACTGGCGGTTAAGAATGTTTCTTGTGGAAAGACGGTTGACCGAAGCATATTGTTCCGAATGCGAAATCGCCATGAATCGATTGCGTCCAGCTTTCTTAATAAAGAATGTATTATTGGAATCAGAATTAGTCACCAAGAAAAAATTTGGCATCTGAATTTTGATTTAACACATAATTTTTCTACTTGTACAATAATATTTCTGTCAATATTCTCTAAAATGAAAGGAGACAAATTGAATTTCGGATCACATAAATTTCATTTAAAAATACAATTGTGGTTATAAATTTTTAAGATATACAAAGTCGTCATGTATATTTTGATAAATTAATTATGATATTAATTGATGAAATACTCACATGATACTGTCCACGTGATAGTAAAAAAGTTTCAAATAATGTGAAGTGTAAAATTAATATGAAAATTCAGGGATTATTTAAATAAACCACGTTTAAAATAAATCTAAGATATAACATCATAAATAATTTATTAAAAAAAATTTCAGTAAAAAGGATGATCAATGGCACAAAACTAAGAGTAGGTTAAAAAAAAAAAAGAAGAAGAAGAAGTAAATAACCCTTTTATTTTTGGGGAGAGGTTGCGATAGAGTCTTATTTATATACTCTATTGATAGAGCTTATTTTTAAACTATTAAGATGTGATCGAATAACTGAAATTTTGTTTGTGTATAACAACTATAATGCACATTACCTCATATTAATATATACTAATAAATTAAAAAATTATCCAAAAACAAAAAACTAACATTGTTTACAGTTGACGACGTCGGGGGGAGGGGGGGGATGGGGGGCGTTGCTAGTTCCTGGGCGAGTAGAGGCGTCAAGCTCGTCATCGGTTTTTGGGCTGGCGGCTAGTGGGGGGAGAAGCGCAAATTTGGCTTGGGCGAGTTGAGGTGCGCAGATTTGTTTGGGTGGGAGGGGAGCTCATCGCTGATGTCATGGGCGGGGGTGGGGGGGCGTGGCGCAGATCTAGTCGAGGAAGGGGGTCTTCGTAGGTGTCGGGGGGGGGGGGGGGGGAATGGGTGGGCTCGTTGTTGGTGTTGGGGAGGGGCTTCTTTGTCGGCATTGGGGGTGGGGGGGCTCAGATTTGGTTGGGGGAGGGGGGTTCGTCATTGGTGTCGTTGGGGTGGGCTCATCGCCTCGGGGAGGGCGACGCCTACCACTGGCCAAATATTGGTTTTTTAATTTCTTTTTTTAATTTATTAGCCTATATTAAGTGTATTATAATTACTATACACAAATAATATTTTAGCAGTTTAATTATATCTTAATAATTTAAAAATGAACTTTACCGATAACTTATTCAACGAGGCTATACCACGAGACTTTTCCTATTTTTTGAGATAACAAGTTGAGAATACCACCAGTGTCCTCTCCCCGGCTGACCGACGTGGGATTTAATCTGAAAGCGCGACAGTATTTCCCTGCGTATTTAATTTGCCAAGAATCAAACAGCCGAGAGCAGAGTGTGCACGCATGAGCTTCACTTCGGCGCGCCTCCTCCTCCATTTTGGGCTCTCGCGTTCCACCCGAGACTTTGGCTGCTTCCTTTCAACTCCCTTCCACCGCAAATTTTCTACCACTACTGCCATTCCAACAGCCCAAAAGGTCACTATCGATTTCTCAATGCTCCCAAAAGCTTTATGGGAATTCTTTCTTATGCTGTTTATCTTTGGTTTTATTGGACTTTTCATGTTCGATAATTAATTTTCTCCGGTGGGCAGGCTAGTGAAGAGCTACTGGTTGTAGTTGGTGGTGGAGCAGCTGGCGTTTATGGGGCAATTAGAGCTAAAACTGTTGCACCTCGGCTCAATGTCTTGGTTATTGAGAAAGCAAAACCTCTCTCTAAGGTAAGCTTTCTTTTTCTTTTTTCTTTAAAAAAAAAAAAATTTAAATATGTATATATATTCTTTTTGGCCTTTGATTAGTTATGATCATTTAAAGAAGATAATAATAAAAGTTGTGGAATGTTGAATTGGCAGGTAAAGATTTCTGGAGGTGGCCGATGTAATGTGACTAACGGGCATTGTACTGACAATATGGTAAGTTTTGTTAGTAGTTATTAGAAAGAAAGCTTAACCGGAAAGGGGGGGGTGGGGGAAAGTTTCCCTGCAATAGCACTTTGCTTGATTCCTTTGTTTCCTAACCACTAACTATAATAACAACTAGATATTGGTTCTCTATTGACTTGTCTGTTCACTTGAGAAGCTATATTCACTCGGGTTCATATACTTAACCCCTTAGGAAATGCAATTGTTACCTTCGTGTTGTTGAGACAGTGGAGCCTAATTATTACATTGATGTAGCGTCAGTACCACGCGGATAGATGGTAGAGATTTCACACTTGTAAATTTGGTTGCCCTAGTTTTACTTGTGTTTGGGAGTGCCAATTTAAGGTTTTCTTGTGGAGGGGAGATAATAAGACACAGAGTCTAAGAGGCGCGTGAGGTGTGTGATTTCTCATGTCATTTTCTTCAATTTTATTTTGTTTTATTATTATTATTATTATTTGCTAAAGATGTAATCTTCTTCTCATAGTGTGATTCTCCAATGGCTGAAAGTTGATGTGACTCTCACATTGAGGGTGAACTAGTGTAGAGCTTGTATTTGGTTATTTGTTTGTTTTTCTTTTCTTTTATTGCTCGTTAGTATGGGATTAGGACGTCGAAGACTTAATACACGTTGCATTGTGTCCATATGAATTGGAGAACTTCCACCACATTTGTAACTAAGGTTCTTGTCCGTGTGTCTCTTTTTCCGTTTATATTTAGAATTGTAACTTGAGGAACTTTATATGCACAAATAACGTTCACAATGATGAATTATTCATAGATTTTGGCAGAAAACTACCCAAGGGGCCATAAAGAATTTAGAGGACCTTTCTTTGACATGCATGGGCCAGTCGATACCATGTCCTGGTTTACAGATCATGGAGTGGAGCTCAAGGTTGTCCCACAAACTCCAAGTCACTTTGTCTAACATATGTTTGCATGTTTAATTTATGCTTCAGTGCTAACAGGTTGAGGAAGATGGGAGGGTATTTCCTGTTAGCAACAGTTCTTCGTCGATAATCGACTGTCTCATGTCGGAAGCAGAAGGGAGAGGAGGTAGTTCATCCATTGAACTATGGTACCGATTGATTTCCTTTCATTTTTCTTGTACCAGCAGGACAAAGGGACTTGAGTTTCTGTACTTTGGAAAACTGTCGTACCCTATCCACTCTAGCTTCCTCGCTTGTTTTACAATAAACCATCTAAATGAAGAACTTTTGCTTATTATCAGTGGTGGATCCAGAAATTTCTCTTAGTAGGGGCACACATAAGGAGAAAATTTTTTAAATTAATAACTTTATAGGATAAAAAGTTTAATATAAGAATAAGTTGAGTGTTATAGGGCACATTTGAGAAAAAAATACTTTTGAGTGGGGGCACATTTGAGAAAAAAACTTTTGAGTGAGGGCAAATTACAAAATTTTAAGAAAAAAATAGGGGTATAATTTAAATTTCAAAAAATTGAGAGACAGGGGGGGGGGGGGGGGGGGGGTGTGATTGGGTGGTGGTTACGTGCCCCCCTGGCCCTAATGTAAATCCATGCCTGCTTATTATCAAGGATCCTAAGTTGTTTTGCTGAAATACATGTTCCTTATCAGTTGTTATGCAGACTAAAAAAGTTGTGAAGACTGCATCTGCTAATGGCGGGAAGTTCCTTCTCGGTATTGAGAAGCTTACAGCCAGTTCTGTCGAATATATTGAAGCTGACTATCTATTGATTGCTAGCGGTAGTAGCAGTCAGGTTGGTTTGGACAAATGATCCTTTTCACATTCTCATGTCTTCGGTTTAAACTATTGAAATATGTATGTTCATGTTACAGGGGTATAGTCTTGCGTCTCAGCTTGGTCATTCGATTGTAGATCCCGTGCCAAGTTTATTCACTTTCAAGACCGCAGATTCGCAGCTTGCAGAGTTGTCAGGAGTAATGTTCTTTTACACTGTCTATTAAGAATTAGCAATAGTATGTTTGTTGTTGGTGGTGTAACATACGCACTCAGGTGGAAAACACAACTGCTATTAAAAAACAAAAGTCATAGTGAAAGCGGTGGCAATATGCTGCAATGCAAGTAATCATAATTGGCAAGGATGATAAAATGGTTGTATGTGGACATGGAACTTAAAATTTGGAAACCATCCGCTAATACATCCTTTTTATTTTCAAGAATCTCCCCCCCTTCTTTTTTTTCTTTTCTAAGAACTACTTTCAATTATCAAAATTTTTTAAAATCCATGTTCGTCTGAATTTGTTTAATTTTGAGTTAAAACTGCTTGATATCATTACTAGTCAAGTACTGTCATGTTATTTCTTTTTGGCTAAAGTCAATAGTTCTGCCTTTTCCCTTTTTGATATATAGGTTACATTTCCAAAAGTTAAGGCAAAGCTGGCTTTAGAAAATGTCAAAAGGAATATACAACAGTTTACGCAGGTATATTTGCTCTTTATCGTGATCTTCAACAATAATTTGAAATAACATATTATGAGACATAACCGAGACCTTTGTTACTGTAGGTTGGGCCCATGCTAGTGACTCACTGGGGACTTAGTGGGCCAGCAATCCTTCGGTTATCTGCTTGGGGTGCTCGTGATCTGTTCAGTTCAGGTTACAAAGGTAACGAAGTTCTTCGTCTTTTCTGTTCCCTGGTTATCATATTTCTTCGTGTACTTCAGAATATGAATTTGATCATTTACCATAACGTGATGTTTTGGATGCAGGGATGGTTACTGTGGATTTTATACCCGATTTGCATATAGAAGACGTTAATTCAATCCTTAGTCGCCACAAGCACCAATTTGCAGTATGCCTTGAACTCATTGCTTCTTTTTGTGAATTTCTGCAAGATGACAACCTACGTAGCTCCCTAAAAAAATAAAATATTTCCAGCTGGTAAAATGTATACTTTACAAATTAGGATACCTTAAAGACTCTTTAACATTATCCTTTTCGATAACTATAGTACCAAGGTTGCTTAAGGAAAGTTGACAAAATATTATATTCCATGTTTTTGTTAACTACTGGCTATTTTGTATTGGTTAGTTAAAAAGACATGCAATCTTATTTGGTGATAACTTCGTGGTCTCTGCAGAAGCAAAAGGTGTCCAATTCATATCCGCCAGAATTTGGTCTTGTAAAGAGATTCTGGAAATATATATTAGATCGTCAGGTTATTCTTCTTTTCTGAGTTGGAAAATGGTATGTTGCTTTTTTGAAAATTTACTTAATACTTCTACTTTTCACTGGTAGGGTTTATCTGGAGACGACTTGTGGGCCTCAATTTCAAACAACTCTTTATTTTCCATTGCTTCGGTATTGAAGCATTGTGACTTTGGAGTTACAGGGAAGGTGAAAACCTGTAAACTTCTACACAGTTTTTCTTTTAGTGTGTGTGTGTGTGTATATATATATATATATATTTTTTTTTTTTTTTTTTGTTTTCTCTTTTTTCTTTTTGGTATTTTCTCTTTGTTGTTGAAATTAATTTGTCATGTGTTCTGAAAGCTAACATGCATAAAAAAAAAAAAAAAAAAAAAAATGGGTTAGGGTCAATTCAAGGATGAATTTGTGAAGGCTGGGGGTGTTCCGCTTTCTGAGGTATCTCTCACTCTGTGTAATGTGTTCTTGTGTATGCATACTGCTTTCGTAGATTCATTGGATGCTGAATTCTGTGTTTGCTTCCATGAAGATCCTGCTGAATACAATGGAAAGCAAAATTCATTCCGGTTTGTTCTTTGCCGGGGAGGTAATGATCCTCGAAATATTTTGTTGATTTCCATGACAAACATTTACAAACTAAAAAAAAATGCACATGCCATGGTGTTCTATTTCTTGCACTCAAGAGTAAGATATACATGCAGGTATTGAATGTCGACGGAGTAACCGGCGGTTTCAATTTTCAGGTAAAGTTTTTTGCAACATGTCGGACTTGATAATGCATTTACTTTGTTAAGAAACTATGCGCGGAAAGATACTATTAGCAATTTGTCACTATGAAACCTAATCTTGTTCATATTGGATTTTTTTATTTTTATTTGATGAAACATTAAATTACTCGACTATAGGATTTGATGTCTAGTCGTTTATCACTCTTCATTAGTGGACACTCGCTAAGCCACCGGTTATTTTTTTTATTATTATTATTATTTTTTCAGAATGCTTGGTCAGGTGGATACATAGCTGGAACTACTATTGGTACACGAGTGAATGATGCTCATCTCACGGTTTTAGATTTAGGATAAGATTTTATCATTATTATAATTATTAGTAGCATTGTTATTATTATTTTGTTAAAGAGGAATTTTGCTTCTTGAATCTCTTACTAAATCGTCGTCATGTGGCTTTTTCTTTTTCTTCTTTTTTTTTCCGCCAACAAGTTGAATCATGTAGTGAATCTCGTGATTGAGTTGTAAAACTACTTTTATCATTATTGTGTCAATTTTTAGCCTCCATTTGAAGACTCCTTTTGGGAAAGTGAAGATTGGCTGAGCAGTATGATGTCCCATCATGAATGGCTTTGTCGATTCTTTTATTGGTTTTGGTGGATTGGTTGGGTAAAAAGAGATTACTTTCAAAAGGGTTTATTTATTTATTTATTTAATGGGTTATTTATTACTCTTTTATTTATTAAAGAAAATTATTTAAATAATTATTTTTTTATTTATTGATTAACATAATATAAATTTCTTATATTGATCAATATAACATAAATATTAGTTTAATTTAATTTAATTTTACATCATATTGATTTAATATTTTTTTTAAATCATAATTGATATAATAATTTTTAAATTTATGTCATTTGAATATTTTTCCCTTATTATTAACAAAAATTTGATTGGCAACTCTTTCCTCCTAAAATCTTAATCATTTTGCCTTTTTTTGATGGTTACCGAGATCAGTGGCTTTGACTCCAATCACTTCCTTTTTCAGATCGGATCTTGTTGTGAATGATATATACATTACCATCTTCACTTTTCTCTTCCGTTTTCCTAATTTTGTAGCTTTCCTTTTATTTTTAGCAAATGACATGTGCATATGCATATCAATTTCCTATGAAATTTCCCAAAAAGAAAATTTATAGTTTTATACGTAAACAAGGTAAATCTTTTGTCGTGAAATGACTGAAAACATGTAACACCCATACGTAGTTCTATTCGGGTTGGAATTGAGACTCATAGACTTATGAAAATATGATGTTTTAACAATTACTGATTAATCATATATATTTAGTCAATTATTAATTAATTATTTTTAAAAAAACGATCATTTTTTTAATTTTATAAAACTTTAAATATTTATTAAAAATTTTATTTTTCCTTTTCTCGATCATGATCCGCGTATATATTCAAGAGACAAGAATTATGTTTCTAATTGAGTTGGAGGGACTTGAATTCGCACAGATTATTTAGGATTTTGCAATTATTTTAAGGATAATTAGTAAATAGTTGATCTAAAAGATGGCTTGTTTGAAATTGCTAAGAAAATTAAAAAACAAAAAGGAGTTTGGAGAAAGCGACTTGCAAACCTATAGCATCTTTCTCGGAGATAAATTTGGATAAATAAAAAATGACTTACTGGAAGACTAAATTCCGTTGAATGATTCCGAACTTTCAAGATCCCACAGAACAAAGAACAAAATCAGAGAACAAACTATTGGCCGTCAACAATACTTTTCCCCTTCAACTAATCACGGCCGTACAATTATAATCCACAGTTTAATCGTTGTATTCAATGGTCAATCCTACGGTTCTCACGTGAGCGAAGAGGTATTTTGGGATCATTTGACCCGGCGTTGCGCTTTGACTCCAATAATAAAATAATAAGTATGACCCGTTTCCTTCAAGTTAGAAATCTCCAATATTTAAGCTATAAACAAAGATCCTTAATAAATCAGCTTTTTCATTTTAATTTTAATTAATAAGCTATTAATGATTAGTCAGTCAATGCGGCATATTCTTGGAGTACAATTCCCTCGTATCCAAAATATCTTTATATGTTTCTGTTTTAAGTTCACAAGATGTAAATATTAGTTTTATTTAGCCTCGTATTTAAGTTTAATTTGAATTAAATTGAATTTTTTCATGTTAATTTTTATCTTTTTCTGAAAAAATAATAAAATTTTATAACTAGTTTTTGAAAAGTCAATTAACTCAGATTTAAAAATTTTATTTCCAATTAACTTATCAAACGGAAGCTTAATTTATCTCAAAATTAAATTTATAGGTCAAAATGTCTACATAGTAAGAATTTATTTGATTCTTTGCCTGTGTATTAAAAAAAAAAAAAAAAGAAAGGGAGCATCCTTAGATATCCCATAAAGATGGCATATCTCATTTGCGAAAAAAAGATGGAATATCAGGTTTTATTAGAGAATTCATATCAACAATAAATTATCTTACTTTAAACTTTAAGCTTTTATCAAATTTTGTTAGATTTACACTTTTTATTCTGACGTTATCTTAATGTAATATAACTTTAAAATCACCCAATATGAAATTGCCAATGCACAACCACTGCATAGAAATTTTCTATTCTTTTAAGGCAATCATCTGTGTGTTTAATGAATTGGAAATCTTACTTCCCCTCGTGACTCTATTTTGTTTCTTTGGTATTTATAATAAAAGTATACAATCCATGTGCACGAATCCCACAATTAAGGTTCAGTTTTTAGTATCCAAAATGATATTGAATCTCTCATTATGTTGTTTAATAAATTTAGAATGACCTTTTTAGTTAATTTTTTTATATTTAAATATTATAATTTAATGAATAACATGGCATAATATATAGTATTTGATGTGAATCTCATATTGATACCTATCAATATACTTAGAAAAATATAAAATTGTACCATGACGTGAGAATGACATTAATTATTTTATCTAAATTAGAGAATAATCAAGTGGCGGACCGGAGGTAGTAATACGCTGGTACTTATTTTTTCTAGGGGAGAATTATACAAAAGTATATACAACTTGGAAAATGCAAAATGCGCATGTACTAGAGTCAAAAATACAACTTGGAAAACCATGAGAAAATGCTGGATC
This sequence comes from Ficus carica, assembly GCA_009761775.1. Classification (NCBI taxonomy): domain Eukaryota; kingdom Viridiplantae; phylum Streptophyta; class Magnoliopsida; order Rosales; family Moraceae; genus Ficus; species Ficus carica. The sequence continues at coordinate 48,946 of VYVB01000611.1, forward strand.
ATTGTCAGCAGATAAATGTATCTCGGACCTCCAAGTTCCAACCAATTAAAATTAATTTAGACTTTCTTTATATATTTGTAGGTGCCTAAAAGTCTTAACACAAAACAAAACAAAAAAATGAAACACAATATTATATCCCATTTAATAAATTAATTTAATTTTAATTAAATTTTATATTTTTTATATTTTTTAAAAAATTAATAAAATTTATAATTAATTTTTTAAAAATTAAATAATATCAATTTAAAAATTTCATCTCTAATTACCTCATAAAAAAAGACTTAGTCTCCGACTTGAGGCCACTGACGCAGACGCCAACAATCATAACAATCCAAAATCCTCAGACCACCTTTCCACGTCAATGAAACATACACACACATTCCTTCTTCTTTTTTTTTTTTTTAACCTGCATATTCCAGAATCCAAATATGTTCATCTCCAAACACCACCCTTACATATATATATATATATATGTATGTATGTATGTACACACACATTCATACGCATATAACAATATTTATTTGCGCGGATTTTCCTCTGGCTACAAAAGCTCCTCGCCCTTTCTCTCTCTTCCTCGTCTGATCTTTTTTCCGTGACTCGCCTCCATACTTTCTCCCACTTTCTCTCTCCTCTCCGAGTCGGTGGTGATTTATGCTTTTCCTTTCTCGGTACAATCTTCTCTCTCTCACTTTCCCAGTTTTTCTGGCTACATACATTACATTCATGCATATATGTGTATATGTATCTTTACTGTAGTGTATTGTATTATTTTGTATTTGTATGTGTTTCGAAGAGCTTTACGCGATCATCAATGGCGGTGAATCGCCGATGCGGATGAGCTTGTTGTTTCTTGTTTTTTTTTTTTTTTTTAAACTGGATTTGAATTGTGGATTCGGATTCTGCAGTTTCAGGGACGGAAATGGGAGAGAACGGAGATGTTGGGAAGAAAATAACGGTTGGAGTTTGCGTGATGGAAAAGAAGGTGAAAAGTGGTCCCGAGGTTCTTTTTGTTCTACTACACCACTTTTCTTTGTGTATACATATACATTACACTTGATTATTGAAGTGTGTATATATATATATAGTTAACATGTTCGCTGAATATAGATGTTCTCGGCGCCAATGAAGCAGATCCTTGATAGGTTACAGGCATTCGGTGAATTTGAGGTAGATAGTTAGTTTTGATCTGGATTCATGCTTAATGCGTGTTCTGTAATTTGATTTTGTTAATCATTTTGTTTTCTGAGCAAATTAGATGCAGAATTTGTTTGGAGTATGATATCAGATTGTGTTTTTTTTTTTTTTTTTTTCCCCGGTAGATTATACATTTCGGAGATAAGGTCATTCTCGAAGATCCGATTGAAAGGTACATTTTTTGCTTAATTTCTTTTCTGTTAAGAAATGCTAGCAACATTACTTATGAATATGACATGTAGTCTGTTCTGTAGCATGTACGACATGGGAGAGTTATTGCTGACATTCTGTTGTCAGTAACTTTGTGACTGTTTGGTTCATCTTGTTTCAGCTGGCCTATATGTGATTGTTTGATTGCCTTCTATTCCAATGGATATCCTCTCAAGAAGGCCGAGGCATATGCTGCTTTAAGAAAGTAAGAATAATTTGTCTTTATTATGTTCTTATTTCAGTAGATTCACCGATTTCTCTTTTTTAGAAATAGTTTGTAAAGATTTATCCATATAATTAAATCAAGAAAACTACTCCTGAAGATGCTCTTTCCGTTGTTAATTTATCCGCAAAACTCCTCCCCAAGTTCAGTTTACTTGTTGAAAAGTAGCATTGAATTAATTGTTTCGAGGATTGTTGGTGAACAAGAAAAAAGGAATGGGGTGGGCAATTTAGAGGAGATTAGGTGTTAGCTTGGCTTTTGGAATTAATAGGAGAATTATTTTTCTTTTACAAATACTTTTGCAGAAGAACCTGTTACATGTGAAGAGTACCAAGTGTTCAAATAGTAGGAGTCTTAGTTTCTTCTGTTCTGTCCTGAATAAACATCTCTGATCCAGGCCTTTCCTTGTCAATGAGCTGGAGCCACAGCACCTTCTTCATGACCGTAGGGAGGTATACGAGGTATGTGTGTCAACTTTCAACTTCTTGTTGGTGTCTCTATTTCATGATTACTGACTTTGGGTTATTTCAAGTCTTTTTGGTTAATACACAGCTCAATCAAAGGCTAAAAAATTTAACACACAGGAAAACTATCATGGGTCCTAAAAGAAAATTTCTATGCATCCGTGTATTGGTTCTTGTGATATCTAATAATGTCAATATGTTTAGACTGTAGTTATAGGGAACGATGGGCTAAATATGATATGTGAATATGAATTTGAAACGTTAAGAGCTTGTACTTCTAGCCAAGCTTCTCTGCTTCTTAGTTCTGTTTATCGTTTCAGCTCCTTAACACTATCTATCAGTTCATTTCCAGTAAAAATGATTTCAATAGAAAGAAACAAGCCTAGTCATTTTGTGTTTGGCCCTAATTCCAAGCACATGCAAGTTTGCCTTGAGCAAAATTGGTGGGATTAGATTTGCAGACATAAATTACCAGAAAAATACTTCTAAAAACAGACTATGAACTCTTCATTCATGAACTATTACTTTATTACTTCTTCATCTGGTTATTCTGTGGTTTGTAAAAGTTGATCAACATATGCTAATACCTTACTCTTGTCGGCTTCAAGCGGCTTGAAATGCATGGAATCCCCGTTCCAAGATATGCCTTTGTAACTAGGGACGTCCCTTATGAAGAACTGGACTATTTTGTTGAGGAAGAAGATTTTGTTGAGGTCAACAATGAGCGATTTTGGAAACCATTTGTGGAGAAGCCTGTTCACGGTAAGTTTGTGTCTTAATTAATGAGAATTTTATTTCATCTGTGCTGATTCATCTGAATATTGCAAACCTTTTTTTTTTTTTTGGTTTATAGACAAATTTCCTTTACTATTAATTTCCCATTATTTTCTTCTTCAGCTGAAGAAATTGACAGCTTTTAAGATTTATATCAATCTGCAAATATTGTTTTTTCTCATGTGTTGAAATGACTGTGTCTTTGTGCTTTTTTGAAGGGGATGATCATCGTATAATGATATACTACCCAAGCTCAGCAGGAGGGGGAATGAAGGAATTATTTAGAAAGGTCAGCTTTATGATTCCTTTTATTTTTCGCGTTATATGGATTAAAGAATGAAATCACAAGGTGCATCTTTTTCTAAGGTGGTTCTTCTAAGGATGAGGTTCTTGCCATTTTTGTTGAATGGAAATTTCTTTAGAATTGCCATTGTATGTTTATAATTTTGGTTGCCAATTTTTTTTCTTCCGAGAAGGTAGGTTGACACTTTCTGCTGTCAAAACCAATCATATATAATTTGTTAACTGGAAGTTTTGTGGGTTTTTGAATCTGTTAGCTTATAATTCATAGCAGTATGCAACCAAAATGTGTTCTTAGGGAGACGTGCATGGTTTGGCAGGTTGAATAGAGGTTTTGCCTGGTGCTTTATACGTGACACGTATGCGAAATAAATTTAAGAATGGTAGAAGATGAATTGTGACTGATGTATACTTGTATGATTTTAACTTGGCTAGCAGCTAACCTATATAAAGGTCCAATGCTTATCCCTATCTATTTACAGATGAAATCACTTTTCGTTTCAGGTTGGTAACCGGTCTAGTGAGTTCCATCCAGAGGTTAGAAGAGTGAGACGTGAAGGCTCTTATATATATGAAGAATTCATGCCAACTGGAGGAACAGATGTCAAGGTTATATAGTTTTGGTTTATAATAGTCTTAAAGTGATTTTTTGTTTCCTGAATTGTGTAGCAGTCTAGCAGACAAAGGCAGATTCTCTCTCCCTCTTTTCCTTGTTTAAAATAAACTATGTTGAAAGCTGTCTATTTTATTTTTACTGTCTTAGATTTTATGTTTTCATTTTTATGATTACTTGTCATCCGAACCATTTCTGTCTTTAAAGCCTATTTTCTTGGTGCATCACCTTCAATGCAATCATTTATTTTGTTTTGTCTTTACAATAAATCTAAATCATTGCTTTGAAGCTTATTTTCTTGGTGCAATGACCTTTAATGCAATCATTTGTCTTTTTTTTTTGGTCTCTATAATTTAATATGTGCTCATCTTGTCTTAGGTATATACAGTTGGTCCCGAATATGCGCATGCTGAGGCAAGGAAGTCTCCTGTTGTAGATGGTGTTGTCATGAGAAACCCTGACGGCAAGGAAGTAAGTACTACATGCAATCCCTTTCTCTAGTCCAATATTTTCAGTTTTTTGTACTTTTGTTTCTAATAGCTTATGATCTACCATCTCCTGTATCTCTGAGAGTCATCCAGAACATAGTTTCAGCACCTTTAGCATTATTGGTATTGGCAATTTTTGTTACTTATAACATAATCTTTTTAATTATCTGATTTGACTAGTGATGCACTGGTTGAGCTGCTGACTAGTGATCCGTTCCAAACTGTTGATATTTGAGCTGCATATAGTAACTATATATTGAACAGCATATGCTACAGCAAGCAGGAACTACTGGAGTTAACTAAAGTTGCATATAGGGTGAGTCGAAAGATGTTTGAAACATATGTTTGTTATTTCTGTTGACAGGTAAGATATCCTGTCTTATTGACACCTATGGAGAAGCAAATGTCAAGAGAAGTCTGTATTGCATTCAGGCAAGCGGTATGTCATTTTTATTGACAGAGTATAGTCAGATTTTTGCTACTATGCATTTTTTATTAGCTACCAGAACTTTAAAAAAAAATTTTATTATTTTTTGTGCTTGCATCAGTATATCCTTTGTCTGCTCGATTCATTATACCAAATTGTTGAGATAGCCTTAAATGCGTGCTTGGGATTTGTTTTTCAAAACTTAATAGTTAGATAACATTGATTCGATGAATTGAGCTAGAATGTGGGGATTTGTCACTGTACTTCTTTTCTTGTTTAGTCATTTTTGTTTTCCAACTGCTGGTTTTTAATTCTTTAGTTCTTCTTATTGCATGCAGGTTTGTGGATTTGATCTCTTGCGTTGTGAGGGGCGTTCCTATGTTTGTGATGTTAATGGGTGGAGCTTTGTGAAAAACTCCTACAAGTAATGCCTTTTTTTTATTTGTGTTAATCAAATAGTTCATATTTGTGGTCTTACTTTTGTCATGCCTTATTTCACCAACCCCTGTCGTGACATTACATTTTAATGTTTCCTTTAAACCTCAAGATTAAGTATCTTAAATCTTAAAAATAGCTTTCTTTGATGTTTTTCTTCTTTAATGTTTCTTTTTCCTGATCCAGGTATTATGATGATGCTGCTTGTGTGCTTAGGAAGATGTTTTTAGATGCTAAAGCTCCTCATCTTTCGTCAGCAATTCCACCAACTTTACCATGGAAAACTAATGAACCAAGCCAATCTTCTGAGGGTTTAACTCGCCAAGGAAGTGGAATAATTGGTACATTTGGGCAGTCTGAGGAGTTGCGCTGTGTGATCGCTATCATTCGCCAGTATGCCATAATTTTCCGTTCTCTCTTCTTTTATGGAAAGATATTATTTTCCCTTCTTAGCCTTGTACTGTTTTTGGCAGTGGTGATAGAACTCCAAAACAAAAGGTGAAGCTGAAGGTCACTGAAGAAAAGTTGCTAAACTTGATGTTAAAGTACAATGGAGGAAGGCCTAGATCTGAAGTGATTATTTCCTACTTTAGTTTCTTGACGTCTTTTCATTTTGTCTTCCTAAATATATTTTATGGTTCTAACCACTAGATCTTGTTTCTTTTCTTGTAGACAAAACTGAAAAGTGCAGTCCAGTTGCAAGATCTGTTAGATGCCACTCGGATGCTTGTACCTCGTACTAGGTACTACTATCTTTCGGATTATCATACACCTCTCATTATAATCTAGTAATATGCAAGGTTCTGTGTGGAAAATGCATTACCTATTGGTAATTGATTTTTTCAGTAAAACTAAGTTGTTCTAGGTTATTTCTTTACGTTTTCCAGGCCAGGTCGAGAAAGTGACAGTGAAGCAGAAGACTTTGAGCATGCTGAAAAGCTTCGTCAAGTTAAAGCTGTCCTTGAAGAGGTTTCGTAAAAATTTGACTTTTAGCATTGTTCTTTTTGAAAGTATTCAGCTAGCCGCCAAACGGTTTAAAGATTATAGATCATCTACGTATGAGGTTGAGTCCTGCGTTTACTATAATATACCACTGAATGGGCTCTCATCATTTGCTATTGTCCTCTCAAATGTAATTCAGGGCGGACATTTCTCTGGAATTTATCGAAAGGTTCAGCTAAAGCCACTAAAGTGGGTCAAAGTAGCAAAACCTAATGGTGAAGGTGAGGAAGAACGACCGGTTGAAGCTCTAATGGTTCTTAAATATGGAGGTGTCCTTACACATGCAGGAAGAAAGCAGGTGCTGGCCTTCTACTTTTGGGTCTGTCTTATATGTTACTATCTATTCAATTTCTTTTCCTTAGTTATATTTTCTCTCTTATATTTTCAGGCTGAAGAACTTGGTAGATATTTCAGAAACAACATGTATCCAGGTTACTGTCATAGTTCCTTTCACTAGAATATTAAAAATCAATTTGCTTCAACATATTTCTTAATCCCAAAAAATTTGTGTCTAAGACTAGCTTTTCTTGCAAAATGATTATTCCATATACAACCAGATCCTTGATGATAGTGCTTTACTCCAGTATAATACGTATATTAAATATTTGCGTAAAATCTATGTTAAATATTTAGGTTACTGTTCGTAATGAGTTGATAAAATAGCAGGTGAAGGAACTGGCCTGCTTCGCCTCCATAGTACATATCGTCATGATCTTAAAATCTACAGTTCTGATGAGGGCCGTGTGCAGGTACAATTGCATCAATACTTGCATTTCTGTTTCCTTTTCTTCTTGTTCTCTTTCGTTTGTTCTCCAAATTTTGGCCTCCTTTTTTTTGGTTTATTATCGTAACTAGACTCCAGCATCATTGAGGAGTAGCATTATTAACAATGTAATTGTCAACAGATGTCTGCAGCTGCATTTGCGAAAGGCCTCCTTGATCTGGAGGGACAACTAACGCCAATCCTGGTTAGCTTTTTTCTTGAGAGTATTGAACACTTTTGAATGTTAAGGTTTTATGACTGACTGTATCATATTTTTCTAGGTCTCCCTTGTAAGTAAGGACTCATCTATGTTGGATGGACTTGAGAACGCCAGTGTTGAGATAAAAGAAGCCAAGGTTCTCTTGCTCATGTCCGTAATTTTGTTTAGTTAAGAAATCATGATATTTTCTTGTCCCATGTACTGATATTTCCTTTCCACGTATTTTGCAGGAAAGGCTAAACGAGATTATAACTTCTGGTGCGAAGACGGTTCATAGCAATGGATCACCGACAGTTAATAGCAATGGGTCGTCTTTATGGATGATGGATGGAGCTGGGCTGCCATCGTATGCTTTTGATCTTCTACCCAAGCTGGTAAGCACATTGTGTTAACAAAACCAAAATTTCCTTTCTTGTTTTTCTTTCGTAAGCTGACTGCACAACAGAATTTCTCGAATTGCAAGTAGATTGATATAGGATATTAAATACGAACAACATGAATACATGCGTGCACAACATTATTTCTAGTGTACTACTGAAATGTTACATTACATTGGGTGGATATTAATGTTATCCTTTCTGTTGTATAGGTAGAACTAACTAAGAAGGTTACCGAACAAGTAAGATTACTAGCCAAGGATGAAGATGAAGAGCTTACCGAGTCAAGTGCTTATGATGTGATTCCCCCTTATGATCAAGCCAAGGCCCTTGGAAAGACTAATATCGATGTTGACCGTATTGCTGCTGGATTACCATGTGGTAGTGAAGGATTCCTTTTGATGTATGCTCGCTGGAGAAAACTTGAAAGAGACTTGTACAACGAACGCAAAGTGTGAGTGCTTGCCATTTCTACTTTACTTTTTGTCTACTGTTGTTGTTACTATTATTTTTTGCTCAAGCTGTTTCTACTTTACTTGGGTTATCCTGGATGCAGATTGGCTAATGTTATTTGCATTATATTTCTTGAATGCATGCAACGTATGACAAAGTCATGGAGTCTTAAATTTGGGAATGTTTTTGGACAAGGGAACAACTTTTTCTTTTTCTTTTTCTTTTTCCCTGAAAATCACAAGGGAACAGATTTAGAAGTTGAGGATTCAACTTATTTTATTTTAATTTTTGGATCTTGAGATAAACTTTGGGTACCCATTTAGTTTTGTTGAAGTCAAAGATCACAGAAGTTATTGTATTTAAAAATGATAGAGAAGTTATTGAAGCTATTTTAAGTGTACATCCTGATTTGTGGGTTTACTTGCAGGCGGTTCGATATCACACAAATTCCAGATGTCTACGACTCATGCAAGTAAGTCACCTGGAAAATCCTATTGTTTATACAAGTTTGGCCATACAACGTCTTCAATTCTATCTCTTTACGCCAGTAGTACAGATTCCTATGAGTTACGTAGATGTCTGCTGCTGGAAATATTCACGTCTGGTTTGCATGTGTCGTCCTCATATCATCTGATTCTTTAGTATCTAGCTCTGCCATGCTTGTTTTCCACCCCCTCACCTCTGCCTTCCACTCTTTAGGTCTTGAATTGAAACATTTTTCTCTTCCGCAGTTGAACTTTAGCTAACCATTATCGTCAGATTAAAAAAGCAGTTTGAATCCGAACTTAAGCCGTCCTATGTCCCATGGCAATCAATGACGGATAACATTAAACAATCTGATTTGCTTATTATGATTTGGAATATAACATGCCATTACAAAGAATATTATGCTTATAAAATCTTATTTTCTTCTGCTGATTGTGATGCATGTATTTTCCTGACTTGTCACTTCCAGATATGATCTTTTGCACAATGCACATCTTAATTTAGAAGGCTTGGATGAGCTCTTCAAAGTGGCTCAGGTATAGAATGCAAGTCCTCCACATTATTCAATTTTCAATTTGTTTCCACATAATCTCAATCTACTTTTTGTGAGGAGAAATTCTCTTCTTACATGAATGGTGTACAAAGCAGTCTCCAAAAGCTTATAGCAAAAAAAAAAAAAAAAAAAAAAAAAAAAAAAATAGCAAGAGAAAAAAAAAAAATAAATAAAAAGCTGAATATAGAGGGCATTAGTAATTTTTGGAAAGGAATTACTTGTATCTAGCGTATAATATGTACGTAGGAGCTGTAGTATGACGTATCATGCCACTTGCCATAAACATCTGAACCATTTTCATTTTATTGCTGTTGTAGTTACTTGCAGATGGTGTTATCCCGAACGAATATGGAATCAATCCAAAGCAGAAGCTCAAGATTGGCTCAAAGGTAGCATTATGCTCTCTTTTATTATAAGCTTTTTAGAATGCTTTTTTCTTTTTCAATATTTCAAAATCTCGAATGTTGTTGACAGTTGACACCTCATGATATTCAAAACTTCTCTCACTGATTGATTATCAATTTATCACATGACTGAAGTTTTCATAGATTCGTTTCCTCTATATTTTCTTCAAGAGATGCTTATGGTATTTTCAAATTTGTCTGATTATAGTTCTAGTGGTAAATAAATAAAAAAATGCATAACTGATGACGTTTATCTTTTTGATCCATGGTTGATTTCATTTTTTTTTTCCAGTACCACCAAAGAAACATCTTTGGTTCTGGCTTAGGGTCTCAATTTGTTTCACTCCTATCTTAACAATGTGTCCTGCATTTCAGATTGCTCGACGTCTGTTGGGTAAGATTCTGATCGATCTGAGAAACACTCGTGAAGAAGCCATCAGTGTTACAGAGTTAAAGAGTAATCATGATCAAAATTCAGATCTGGCGTCCGAAAAGGATGATGCGGAGTGTCATTCTAAGTTCTACATTAAAAGTGATGATATGAAAAGATCAAGCACTAACGATATATTAAAGGTTAAAGTTAAGAATGATGACGTGAGAAGATCTAGCACTACAAGTGAAATATCAATGGATCAGGAGGACGAGGAGGAAAAAGAGACCAAATACCGCTTGGATCCAAAGTGAACTTTCTAGCCTTTTTTCCCTTTTAAGTTTATAACCGCGTCATCTCTAATCCAACTGATTATATCAATCCATTATCTCAACTTTATTTTAGGTATGCAAATGTCAAGACACCTGAACGCCATGTGCGCACGCGCCTTTACTTTACATCAGTGAGTGTAATAGCTATTTCCGACTTATCTCTACAACTAAGTAATCTACTTTAGACAGAAGTTAGCTTTAATCCCCATGTTCTTTAATGACAGGAATCACATATCCATTCTCTCATGAATGTTCTCCGGTATTGTAACCTGGACGAATCTCTTCAAGGAGAAGATAGCCTTGTTTGCCATAGTGCTTTGGAGCGTTTATACAGAACTAAGGAGCTTGACTACATGAGTTACATCGTGCTCAGGATGTTTGAGAACATAGAGGTTGGTAATTTTGAGGTTTTCCTAGATAAACATGGTTAGTAGTTGAGATCCACCCGGTCCGGTGAGAATAATTGCAACAGCTGATTATCTTCAGTAAAAGACCTGAACCTGAACAAACTTAAGCAGTACCTTGGGGGATCCTATGGTCCTATCTATAGGTTTTGACTGATTCCCTTACCCAAAAAAATAAGGTTTCAACGGATTCAATCTATCTTTAAAGCTAATAGAGACTTGGCTGTCATTTGATATACACGAATAAGATCTGTATGCGAGAAAAATCTTTATCATTTGAGTCCAGAAAGTTCTCCAAAAGGTTGATCTTGAGTATCTGGCCATTATGTTGCTAGTGGTTTTTAAGACTCAGATTATTCAGCCCGCAGGATGGATCTCTAAATTAAACACGACTGTTTTCTGAACTTTGAATTATATAACTCATACACATCTAGTCATGTTTATTGTGCAGTGCAATCTTTTTCTGATTATTAGTTTTTTTTTTTTTTAAATAAAAATAAAACTGCAGGTACCTCTAGAAGACCCAAAAAGGTACCGCATCGAGATGACTTTTAGCCGTGGTGCAGATTTATCCCCGCTGGAGGTAATCCACATGTGGTTGACTGGATAGAAAGTTGATTGACATTTTCATGCTTGTTAATTATGAATTTATGATCAACTTTTTTTTTTTTTTTTTTCCCTTGGCAGAAAACCGATAGTGAGGCAGCTTCATTACATCAGGAACATACACTACCAATAATGGGTCCAGAGAGACTACAAGAAGTTGGATCATATCTTACATTGGAGAAAATGGAGAAAATGATTCGGCCATTTGCGATGCCAGCTGAGGATTTTCCTCCACCATCAACCCCTGCTGGGTTCTCTGGCTATTTCTCAAAAAGTGCGGCAGTGCTCGAGCGATTGGTAAATCTTTGGCCTTTCCTTAAGCATGGAAATTCCAATGGAAAGTAAGTAAGAGGCATATTTTCTTTGTTCCTCTTCATTTTCATTAACGGCTTATCTTCGTCTTAAGTGTAACTGAAACTTCGGTTGGTTGGATGATCGGAGTTGGTAACTTTGAGCTCTTCTTCAGAAAACATGGGAACAAACTGACTTGTCACTGAAGTGGGAAAGCAACCATGGTTAACCGGAACTGACATAGTTTTCAGTGTTATTTTATTTTATATATGTTGATGTGAATAATTGTTTTCATCTTTTAATTAATTTTCTCAAACGTCACCAAAATTGGTGTCGGCTAAGACAGACTTTTGTTCCATGATATCAGATTCCTTAATGCCAGAATTTTCTAGCTCTAGATAGAATAGGATTCGATCCATACTTCTAAAATCTATGACTAGTTTCATCTCGTGTAAATTCCCTCTTCTTGAGGAGTTTTCTTTCAATATATTTATTTACATATATGATTAAGCATTTTTTTTTTTTATTAAGTGTGAAATTACAACATTTGTATTTTATATGCAATCACTATATCTATTGTATTATGACAATTAATGAAAACAAATATGCTGTCGTAATAGTTTTTAAGAGTAGTTAATAGCTAGAAACAAATTACAAACATATGGTGCAAATTACTAAACTAAACATAGTCGTAAATAATTTGCTCAATGTCTAAAGAGGGGGTTTATATATATATATATATATATATTTATATGAAGAAACTTTTAAGAAGTTTCCCTAACCTGACATACGACATGTCATCTTGTAGTAAAACGACAATAGAATTTTTTTTAAATGGAACGACAATAGAATTTTGATGACGTAAAAATCATAAATTTGAAATACGAACATATTTAGTTAGACACGGCAGCAAAATTTTAGACGGACAACGACACGGACTTCTACATGCGGGCGTTTTACCAAATAAACGACATAGATTTCTGCATTTACTACATGTCGTATGTTTTTAAAGCGAGAGTAAATTTTTAGTAAAAAAACGACTCCCATTTTATTGAAGTCAACGACTTCAGAACGTTTTCGACAAATTAATTATGTACATAAAGACCGACATTATCAATTGAAAATATTCATGATTCCATTTGTTATTTTGTTTTTAATTTGTGTTTAAACAAAGACCGACATCAAGGGAAAACAATGCCGTTTGAGGAAATTAACACAGAGGAATTCAAAACCATAAACGACACGTATTGTTGTAGGCAATACTATTAACAAGAAGTAATTATAAAAGAAAAACGACGTTTTGTTGAACATAAAGGACGATAAATTTTAAAAGAGTAACGATCTTTTCTTCTTCTTCTTTTTTTTTCCCCCGAACTTCGATCTTTTTTTTTTTTTTTTTTCTTTCTTTCTAAAAACAATTAGAAAAACTGAACTGCTTGTTTTTTTTTTTTTTTTTTTAAACAAGTCTATTATGGTCCTTCAAAAAAAAAAATTTGTTTTAGGTCCTATTAAACGGAAATATTGAAGCTCATTGACATGTTAACTTAGACATCAAAAAACTTTGAACAATAAAGGATACTTGGTAACTAAATGATATTAAACATTTAAAAGTTTACTCCAATTTAAATCTTGTTTCTGGAATTAAATGGCAGGAAAACTTTTTAGCATAAAGATGTTCACTAAACAAAAAAACCAAAATCCAATCGACATGTCAACTTAACATCAGCAAACATTTAACGACAAACGACACTGTCTTACGATAGAATAGCAAACAACATGTCGTTTTCAAATGAAAAGACATAAAAACTTTCAAAGGAGCATATGACACGTTGTTCTTCTACGAGCAACATGTTATTTCGAAAATGATATACGTTTATCATTTTTATATCGAGTATTTACCACCCTCCTTTTATTTCTTTCTTTTTTTAATTAATAATCTTGACTAAAATCATGAAAACATCCCCTTAAAAATATATATATATATATATATATATGAAAACGCCTCCCCCTATAATAGCGAGCTGGGATACACATTCCCCCACTATTCAACCTAATCCAATCTCACTTATCTACCAAAACCCACTTCATTTTGATGCCATTATTAGATATAGCAACCTTCTAGAAAAGATTTCATGGGCCTATGCAACTCGAAAGTGTAATACAAATGGGGCATTATTATTTGTTTATTCTTGTTTTTGCATGTTTTTATGTTTCGTTTCTTTTCTCATATTTCTACGTCTCTTGGTGGCACTCATCAGCTGCAATCTTTTAGTTTGTTGCTCTTTGCAATTTCATGATATGACCACATGATATGGCCAAAACCTTGTCGTTTCTGTTTGATGCGGTGGGTCCCACATTGCATAGAATCCTTGGTTTGAGAGTTCAACTTTGTTAGTATTCATTCAATAAAAAATAAAAATAAAATAAAAATAAAAAGCGACACTCTATTTGGGAGTGTTCAAGATAATTAATTAGGTATATAGCAATAGTAGGTAATCAACCTTTTTATCCATCTCATTTCACAGCTTTCATGGAAGAGAGATGGATAGTCTAATTGTGAATATAGTGTTTGACAAAGGAAAGTGGTGGGTTATCACTAATATTTATAAAAATAAAAAACAAAAACAAAATAAAAAAACAAGAATAATAACTAATTAAAAGAACGAATCTTATCATGGAAAACTTTTGTTAGCCATGTTTAAAACAAGATTCGATTATAACCCTCCAACTCAAGGTGAGAATAAAGCATCCCGGTGTTCAGAGATTATCTAGCACCTAATGCATACAACTATCTTTAAAGCCAATAGTTACCTTCTCATACAACTATCTTTAGCAACTTAAATATATTCGAGGTGAAAGATATGAACTTAATACATATGATGAAATCATGGATTAAATTACCGTTAGATTATTTTTACAACACTATCTCTTTCTTATGTAGTGTTAGTTTCATGTAGTGTTAGTTTTTTTCATTTGTAACTTATGAATTTCTAAAAATATTCCATGTTTACATATTATGTTTTCATATATATATATATATATATATTAGTTTTTCTCTCTCACTCATTTTAAAAGGATATGGTACGCAGTACGGAAGCTTACTTTATTAACTTTAAAAAATATCTATCAAAAAATCAAATTTAGGACCTAAGCACTCAAATCCTCTTTTCCACCCATTGAGGTAGTTCCAGTGGAGAGTTTACCTCTCTTTGTTATTTATTGTCTTCAAACTTTCTTTTCAACCTCATTATTATTCTATAATCAGATCTTTCTAGACTTCATTAATTTAACATATATATAAAATCAACTTTCTTTTTATTAGTTTTTTTTTTTTTTTTTTTTCTCTCTCAATTGTCTCCTGTTTCTCATGTTACTTAACTCTAATTGGTATCGTAGTTTCTACACATTTGATTACCTCTCCATTTGACTAGAAATTTATTCTCAAAAAAGAAAAATTAAGTGTGGATAGCGAATTAAAAGGGAAGATTTTTATGCTGAAAAGAGAAGCATCTCTAGTTTGTGTCGCTTTCTTTCAATATCAATGGAAACTTCCCTCGGATGTCTCTTATGCTAATGGCTTGGTTTTCTTTACGTCTTTCTATAGCTGTATGAAAGCCAAATTATGTGGGAAATTGGCCTGAGAATATGCCCCTATATATAATTTCTTAGTGATGGCCCCAAAAAGACGTACGGATGTGAGCAAAAAAAAATACAAAGAAAAAAAACTTGAAGACCATTTTCATTTGAATATGTGAATTCAAAGGCAAAAGAGGAATTCAAGGAAAGTTTAACCCCTTCTGTTTGTATTATTTAATCTCGTATATCAATATTTTTCTTAAATTATGTTTTTTGTATTTTGTCATGTTTCTTACTTGTAGTGCAATATGGTTTTGTCGATCTGTGACAACAGTAACTTTTACGAACCTAATGACAGATACGTGTAACAAATTAAACATTTTAGGATTCAGTGAGGTTAAACGTGTGATTTTTTGGGAATAGTAGATTGCTGGGAATTGAAGCAATTTTTCTTAACGCGTTATTGTTATACATACCACACTAATGCATGGCGTTCAAATACATACCACGCTCATTTTTAGTCTCAATGTCGTGAGTGTTTTTTTTTTTTTTTTTTCAATGAATATTAAAAATTATAGAAAAAAATAAAAGCAACAAAAGAATATAAAGATTTGATATGATTCTGTAATGTGTCTACATTCACATATCAGGAAAAAATAAAAAATCACTAATAAAGAATGTTATCAACGGCTTAAATAAAGACAAATTACAATCACAGAATTGGTTAAGTTATAAAAAACAATTTAATTATTTTAAAGTGAAGAGATTCTCTAATTTGAAAGGAAAAAAAAATAAAGGTAACTACATACAAAATGTTAACTTTCCTTAAATATAAGCATTTTTCTGTAAGTAATGAATATGCTAAAATGAAGTTTATAATCTACTTAGAAGGGATTTTTTGAGAAGTTATATTTTACAAATTTGACTGAAAGTTTTTTTTAAGAGTCAAAAATCTTTTGATAAATCATCCAACCCTTTCTTGAAGTAGCTTTTAGTTGCAGTAAGTTAGAATTAACTTCTAAGAAGTTTTGCTGTTTCAGTACCTTTTTTTTTTTTTGGGTAAAGATTGAAACTTTCTCATGCTAATGTACGTCCACGTTAAATTAGTTTATGGATGAAGCTGAAAAAGATAACAATATTAACAAGTTAATTAATCGTTAATTTTTTTGTATTTGTGAATGTCTTCAATCAAAATACGTCAATCAGAGAATTTTTATTCGCCCTTTTAGCTTAGAATTTTTATTCGCCCTTTTAGCTTTAAAGGCAGCTTCGTGATCAAATAAACTTAAGATAAGAAATCCGGCCGTGTGTGACTTGCTTTACATATCTTATATATAAAAACATATATATATATATGTATATTATATATATTGATTAGTCAATCTATCCTTTTGAATTTAATGAAACAACAGACAAATACAGTTTATTAATCCATGAGATAATGGAGTGAATTCTAAGTGTGCACACAAGTCTATTTCATGATTTTCATTGTCCTATAGCCAATATATAATCGATAAAAAATACACGTGGGGTTATATCAAAGATGGGAAAAGGGAACTACTAAATTACTAACCGCATTCACATGGCTGCATGTTTATTATGTAATCTTTATTCTTAGTTTATGTTTGGATTTTCAGTTTAAATTAAAATTTTATAATTTATTTTATTTTTTTCTGAAAAGTTAATAAAAAATTTAATTAATTTTTAAAAAATCAATTAATTTTGATTCAGATATTTTAACTCAAATCGGCCAATCGAACAGAAACTAAAAAATAATAACAAATTTTTACATTAAGAAGTAGGAAAAGCTTTATTAAAATAATAGTAATAATTTTCATTAGATTACGTCAAATAGCCACTTTTAAATTTTAGTTTAATTTGAATTGTTTTCTAGGGAAGAGTTAGTGGAAAAGGTTCTATATTGTGATTAAAATATACAAAAAATTAGGGAGAGTACCTGAATAACACAAATTTAAAAATCATTATACAATATAACACAAAAAAGTAACATTAGATCAATATGATACAAAATTAAACTAAAATAAACTAAAGTTTGTGTCATGTTGGTCAAGATAAGGGAGTTTGTATTATATTGGTCAATAAATAAAAAAAATGTGGTTATTTGGATAATTTTCTCTAAAAAAAATTAAGATTAAGATTTTAAAAAAATAAAACTTTGGAATCATTTGAGAATAATAATTTTCATGTGATAATTTGAAATATATAAGTTCATTTTGGTAAAATAATATTTTTGAGTTGTGTGAAAAAAATATTTTAAAAGAGATGTATACATGATAAGATGATAATTTCAAAAGAAAGGTATACATATATAATACAAATAGGATGTATAGATGATAAGATGATTTATTTAGACGAATGTCTATATTATATAGATAAAGTGTAAGGTGTGAGGCATAAAAGAATTAAGAAGCCAAGTGAACTAAATTAATTAAGCCATTGGATAAAAAAGATTGAAGTACAAAACTTCAAAAGCTATTCTCCTCTATGTGTTATATTATAGCTATATATATATATATATATATAATGTACTCTATTAAAAATGAAAGACGAAAATAAATGGGTAAAAAAAATACAAACATTTAAAGTGATTCAACAATATAATTATAACCACGAAAAAGAAGAGAGAAAAAATTTGTACTAATTAAAAACATTATTATCAAAGAGCTTCGTATAAATGTAAAATTATAAAACAGCATCCGATAAATATTCAAAACTATTTAAATCTCTTAAAATCTTAAATTGAAACCAAACACAATTATATAAAAATTTCTGTTGAAGATATTTATAAACAGGAATCAACTTTCCCTAATAATTTCAATGAGAAATGGAAAAATACACTAACGAAAGAAAAAAGTTAAAAAAGATAAAGAGTCTCCCTTAGGAAAAACTCCCATGTGATGAATATAATCTTTTTCATTAGCTTTTAAATTTTAAAAGTGGCACAGCTTTTTAAATTTTAAAAGTGGCACGAAAATACTAAATTAAGGAGAAAATTACATAATTGGGAAGCATGGATCAGTTGAGAATAAAATTGATGTGTAAATGACTTATAACTAAACCTCATTAAATCAATAATTTTGGAAAAATTTCACTTTTAGCACCTGTGGGGGAAAAGATTATTAAAATCAGCATCACTTTTTCATCCCTTCAGTTCTAGCACCGCCACGTCATCAAAACCCATGATCTGTGGGGCCAAGCCGCAATTAATGTATGTCAAATTACGGGTTTGTCCTCATCTCCCTCGCATGCCCCAGAAAACCAGCATCTACAGTATTTTAGAGAGAGAAAATTGAAATCTAGAGAGATAAAATGAAATCTAGAGAGAGAATTTGATGCAATTGCGCGGAACTGCACGGAAACCGTCCGTAACCACCACGAAAGGCCACCAACTTAGGATAGTTTAAAAAACCGGAACCAGAGATCGAGAGAATGAGGGTT
Source organism: Ficus carica (assembly GCA_009761775.1). Classification (NCBI taxonomy): domain Eukaryota; kingdom Viridiplantae; phylum Streptophyta; class Magnoliopsida; order Rosales; family Moraceae; genus Ficus; species Ficus carica. The sequence goes on from VYVB01000611.1 coordinate 67,370, forward strand.
GAGGGGAAATCGAAGTTAAGGAATCAAAGATGACGAAAATTAAAAAAAATTGCTTTTTCATTTCAATGTTTAAAAAGTCTGCGTTTAGCGCTTTGTTTGCAAAGGGGAAAAAAATTTTCCTCATTTGAATAGTTATTATTGAACAATATCTCTTCTTACGGGTTCGGTCATTTTCATAATGACCGCCTGGTAATTATGAAAATGACCCCTGTAACTGTTATAATTCTCGCATATAATTTTGGTCATAACGGTTATGACCATGTGGTCATTATAAAAATGACCCGCTTTTCGGAACTCAACAATCCTTATACCGGATCGGTCATTTTCATAATGACCCCATGGTCAATATCATTGTGACCCCTGAAATTGTCTATACGGTGACGTATTGGTCAAAGTGTTAGGCCATCGGTCATAACAGTTATGACCGTCCGGTCATAACAATTATGACCACCGTGTTAGGCCATCGGTCATAACTGTTATGACCGTCCGGTCATAACTGTTATGACCAACGTGTTAGGCTGTCGGTCATAACTGTTATGACCACACGGTCATAACTGTTATGATCACGGGTCATAAAAAATAAAAAAATTTAAAAAACTCACATTTCTGGCCATTTTACAGCAAAGGTCATTTTCAAAATGACCCAACGGTCATAACCTTTGTGACCCCTGTAAATTGTCAATACAATGACGTATTTGGTCAACATGTTATGACCATCGGTCATAACAGTTATGACTACACGGTCATTTCTGTTATGACCTCTGTGTTAGACTGTCGGTCATAACTGTTATGACCCTGTGGTCATAACTGTTATGATCTCTGTATTGGATCAGCGGTTATAACTGTTATGACCGTCCGGTCATTATGAAAATGACCGTCCTCTCATATTCATTTCATTTAAAATGACTTCTAGTATTATTACATAACGGTCATTTTCATAATGACCACGTAGTCAATTTCGTTGTGACCGTGTTTGACCAATATTGACCGTAGCACAGAGGTCATAACCGTATATTTACCACCTGGTCATTTTCACAATGACCGTCCTCATGGTAATACCAAGAGTCATTTCAATTTTAAAATAATATTTACCTTCATTTCCCTCCTGCCCAAAAGTCATTCTAGCTCGAATACCCTAACAAAAAAAAAAAAAAAACCCCATACCATCTTCTACAGTGTTTTAGAGAGAGAAACTCCGATTTTAGAGAGAGAAAGCTTTGCAAACCGCTCGGAAACCGCTCAGTAACCGTCCTAAACCACCGCGAGCACCCGTTATTTACTGCTTGAACGTCCCTTAACGTCGAACAATCTTTAAAAAAAGGAAAAAAATAAGCCATGTCGACGCCAAGGAAAATGTCAGAGAAAAACAGTTCGCCCGAAATTTCGCCGAAGAGAACGCAGGGGGAGATCGAAGTAAATGATACAAATAAGTTCATGAGTTCACCAGAAATGAATATAGCCGACCCTGGAATGGTATAAATTTTGATTTTTGTTTTTATGTTGAAAATAAATTTACAGAGGTTGTTATATATAAGTGCCGTAGAAGATAAGCGATGCATGGCTGGATAGGTGAAAAAGTTGTTTTGGTTTTTGTGTTTAAAAAGTTAACACTTTAAATATTTTTCAGTAAGAATATGCAGTTTTTATTGATCATGTAAAAACAAAGTTTCCATTTTTATATGTGTTTTTGATGATATTCTACCTTTCTAATTGGTTTGTTGAAAATTCTTATCATAATATACAAAAAGTTAGAATTTTTATCTGTTTCTGAACCATAAAGCATCCGTTCGTTAAAGTTAGTGGTTTAGTTATATAATATATAAAAAAATATATATATGTGGGTTTCGTCGATGTTGGTGTCTAAGTGTATATGATATCGGGTCTTTTTAAAAAAAAAAAAAAAAAGTGTAATGGTCATTTTTATTATGAGTCTCCGGTCATAATAATAATTACTCAGCCTTAAGTTATTTACTGCTGGTCATTATCATTATGACTTGTTGGTCACAATAAATAATAATTCCTCAGTTTTTCTGTTATGTCCGTGTGGTCATTTCAGCCCACGCTTGTTGGTCATAACATTAGTTACCATGAGTTTTGACTTATTTTAGGATGGTCATTTCATTATATTATATTATAAGTGTGTGATTATGTCATTATTTCATAATGATTTGTTGCTCACAATATTTACACAGTTGTCTGTTTGTTCTTGACGGTCATTTTCATGATGACTTTCTCATTTTAGGACCATAAACATCTATTTTTTTTGGAATTGATGGTGATCAATTCGTTACCTTTCATATTGCTGTTATTTAGTGCTTGGTAATATGTATGATTACTTCACTGTCATCAGTATACTTATTCTGTTATGTTACCATTAACATGACCGCAGGATCAATATAATCGACGGGTGCCGGATACGGAAATTACCAGGGCTAAAATAAATACTTTTGTTAACATTAAAGATATTTGTACGAAATTGAGCTGGTGGTTGACTTCACAACAGTACGCGGCCGTCGTCGATCAGCGATGCATTAAACAGTTTCTAAGATTAAGTACTCTTGGTTGGGCTAGGCAGCTCTTCCATAACATTGTTATGAGATTGACGGATCACTCATCGATGGGTGATGCTCTTTGGTTTGAGGTGGGTGAAGACCTAGGCAGATTTTCTATCAACGAGTTCTGTCTCATTACCGGCATGAAATGCGTAGGGTCTACCCATCTCCCATTGGTCGAGAGCCGATTAATAACAAGATATTTTTCGACGGTAAGAGGTGTGTCGAGAGAACATTTGGAGCTTCAGCTATCCAATGCAGCCAATCTGGACAACGACGACGACGCTGTCAAGCTTAGTCTACTATACTTGACATTCTCCATTCCTTTGTCAAATGCAAACTCGGTTAAGATAGACCCGAAGTTTTTTGCCCTTGCCGATAACATTGCTGAGTTCAATGATTTTCCTTGGGGCGTGCTCTCATGGGAGGCAACCCGGACTGCAATCTGTAATTCAGTTGAAAACAGGGTGGCTTCGAAGAGAATACCCTTAAAAAAGAATGACAAAGTGCATTACAGTGTTGCGGGCTTTCCCCATGCGTTGCTTGTTTGGGCCTATGAGACCCTCCCAACGATAGCATTGAAATTCAGCTCCAATTACGAGCATGCCATTCCGCGTATGCTGTCGTGGACCACCGCGGACAATGTCAAGTTCGATGATGTTATGTCTGCTTTTACCGAGGTTGGCGAAAAGCAGGTACAAAAAATTGTTGCTCGTCTTTTACATATTAACCCAGAGTATTATGTATAACGCTATCGTTCAGAACATTTATGACCAGGTGGTCATTACTGTTATGACCCCTGGTTTTAACCAGTGGTCATAACAGTAATGACCATTTGATCATTACTGTTGTGACCCCTGGTTTTAACTAGTGGTCATAACAGTAATTGGTCATTACTGTTATGACCGATACCATTATACTATCGGTCATAACAGTTATGACCGTCCGGTCATTCTGTTATGACCCATACTGTAATCTTATACAGTTAATATTAATTGTTTTTTTTTTAATATCAATGTTGGTCATTGTACTTAGTGGAAGGGTGGTTATTTAATTTGATTATCTAATCAATATGAATATTAATGATATGATATTAAATGTGTTCAGCCTAAGGCATTTGTGATGATGCCAACTGAAGAAGAGTTGAAGGACCCATGGGTTGCGCGGCTATATTTGAAGAACCCAAGTGTTGTGCCTAAATTACCTCCCAAGAGTCCTGCCCCCCCAACGAGCTCTGATACAAACTCCGAGTGGCGCGAGTTTCAAAAAGAGATCCGAGGAGAGGTGGTCTCCATTAAAAAAGAGGTGGTCTCCATTAAAAAAAATTTAGCTTCTCTTAAAAAGGGTCAGACGAAGTCTAACAAACTCATGCGAAGGGTGATAAAAATGTTGGCCGCCAACGTTTCTGAGAAGGGACAAGGGAAGGGACAAGGGAAGGGACAAGGAGAGGCACACACTTCGTTCCATTTCAGCAGCAGCCCAGAGACTAAAGTTCAGACGCCTGAATCGGATGCCTTGAAAACTACCCCCCCTCACATTGGCACCGGCTCGTAATATGATGTCATATTGGACTCTGCCTTGGGTCCCGTTGCGGATATGGGTGTTCAAGCAGCCATGGAGTTCCTTACCGCCAACAAGGTGATTGTTTCTCGTGAAGACGTCAAGGCTGATAACAATAAGGTAAATAATTATTTTCCGATCGCGTCTACCATATATGTAGATGATCTTAACTGTCTTCCACAAATAATAATTTTTTTTTTTTTTTTATTATGACATGTTATGATAACACGCAGGAAAATATTACAGCCAGCCTAGAAGAAAGCGAGGGAGAAGTTAAGGAAAAATCCGATCCATCTGTTGGAAATGAGGAAATGATGCCTGACCAGGAGAATTTATCTGGATTGGATAAAGATGATAAAGAAAATAAAAAAGAGAGCTGGATGTCAAACAGCTTGAAGAGCCAGCATCCGAGGAGAGCATCGGTGACATGGTTGTTATTCATCATCTTTAACTTATTTACATATCAATTATGGTCATCGTACAATGTTAACTCGTTTCACATCTGTCGTTTATAGATCCCTAAGAAGAAGAGGGTCAGACTATCAAGGCTTGGACAACGGCCCTCTTCTTCCATGCCTCATGATGGCTCGCCGTCGAAGGCTCCGAATACGCTGATACATGCCCTCCCTCCAGGTCTCGCAGATGAACCCCCAAAAGAGATACTTGAGGAGTTCAGGGCGTGGTTCCCAAAAGGCTTATTGAAGAAGACTCTTACAGGGTAATTTTTTTTATAATACTTATACGTTTGATTTGAAAATTACATTATATTAACAATGTCATCACCAATTAACCAGACGGTACATTTTGTTTAGTAAACGGCCTGCCCGATACTCTAAGACGCATGATACGTTGGACAAACCACATGACCTCGGATGCATGCAGGTGGAGAAAAAAAGTTGGTATTATGAGTTAGCTACTTCAGCTGTATGGCTATGGGATGAAGTAAGTACCGTTCAACAATCTTTTATTCTCCATGTTATAGAAGTGTGGTAAAATTAAACGTTAATCCTATTGGCTGTGCAGACTATGAATTTTTTCCAATAAATTTGCATCTTTTTTGTTTGTGCAGCACATTGACGTTGCATTCTACTATCTGAGGAACAAGATCAGGCAGTTCCCCGAACTGAATCAACGGAAGGTGACAACGGTAGACACAGTTTTTACTTCAAAAGTTCGTTCGTTATGGACTGTCTACCAGTCAGCTCCCGATAAGTTCAATTGGGCCTGCTGTGATTCTATCTTCATGATAATGCTGGGAGTCCATGTCCAGAGTGGGGCCTCATGGTGGGACGTTAACACAGTTCTAATGCCAATTCACTTCGAGGGTCTGAAACATTGGGCATTAGTTAAGCTCGATCTGACAAACTGGACCATTGAGGTATATGACTCTCTGGAGCACGAAGGACCTCACAACTCTAAGGTCCGCGAAGGAATGGAAAGACTGTCAAAGTTCATTCCACTTGTGGCGGAAAAAAATAGTTTGTTCGAGTTCAAACGGCGAGATCCTCCAGGAAATTACCCAATACCGGTCACCATAATGAAAGATATCCCTAAACAAGCCAATGGGTTAGTACTATCATTGCTTGCTGTTTTCATTAAATTCACTGTGGAATGTGTGATCCTTATTTATAATTTTGTTTTTTTTTCAATCTTTCGTGCAACAGGGGTGACTGTGGAATGTTTACAATAAAATATGTTGAATGCTTGATAGAAGGGAGGGATGTCCGTTATTGGGTAATTGATGCACGCATGAAACTCTTTAGGGAGTGGATGACATGTTACTTGTGGGCCCATGCCAAACGTAAGCTTAAACAATCTTATAAGAGTGATGAGGATGATGAGACAGATTATTAGTTTTTTTCCCAAACCATTGCAAATGTTGTTATCTAACTTAACCACACTGTAAGTAGTGTCATTCTTTGATTCTTGGTAACAATTAATTTTTTTTTTTATATGGTATATTGTTGTAGATTGTGAAGTTCAACATTACACATTAATCTTGTTGGCCGATGTCATAATTTTATTGATCAGATGGGAATAAAAGAAATTAGCAATGATATTATCTTTGTACCTTATATAGTAGTAAAATGTTAGCTTATACCAATTAAAACGTTCGTCATTCCTGTTATGACCACATGGTCATAATTGTTATGACCCCTCGTCGAAAAAAATTGAAAAAAAATTTAAAAAAAGTCTTGTTTAAGGCCATTTTCAAGGAAAGGTCATTCCTGTTATGACCACATGGTCATAACAGTTATGACCCCTCATCGAAAAAAATAATAAAAAATTAGAAAAGTAACGTTTCAGGCCATTTTCTACGAAAGGTCATTCCTGTTATGACCGTGTGGTCATAACAGTTATGACCCCTCGTGGAAAAAAATAATAAAAAACTAAAAAAGTCATGTTTCAGGCCATTTTCAAGGGAAGGTAATTCCTGTTATTACCGTGTGGTCATAACAGTTATGACCCCTCGTCGAAAAAAATAATAAAAAACTAAAAAAGTCACGTTTCAGGCCATGTTCTACGAAAGGTCATTCCTGTTATGACCGTGTGGTCATAACAGTTATGACCTCTCGTCCAAAAAAAATAATAAAAAATTAGAAAAGTCACGTTTCAGGTCATTTTCTACGAAAGGTCATTCCTGTTATGACCGTGTGGTCATAACAGTTATGACCCCTCGTCCAAAAAATAATAAAAAATTAGAAAAGTCACGTTTCAGGTCATGTTCTACGAAAGGTCATTCCTGTTATGACCGTGTGGTCATAACAGTTATGACCCCTCGTCGAAAAAAATAATAAAAAACTAAAAAAGTCATGTTTCAGGCCATTTTCTACGAAAGGTCATTCCTGTTATGACTGTGTGGTCATAAAAGTTATGACCGCTCGTCCAAAAAATAATAATAAAAAATTAGAAAAGTCACGTTTCAGGCCATTTTCTACGAAAGGTCACTCCTGTTATGACCGTGTGGTCATAACAGTTATGACCCCTCGTCCAAAAAAAATAATAAAAAATTAGAAAAGTCACGTTTCAGTCCATTTTCTACGAAAGGTCATTCCTGTTATGACCGTGTGGTCATAACAGTTATGACCCCTCGTCCAAAAAAAAATAATAAAAAATTAGAAAAGTCACGTTTCAGGCCATGTTCTACGAAAGGTCATTCCTGTTATGACCGTGTGGTCATAACAGTTATGACCCCGTCGTCCAAAAAAAATAATAAAAAATTAGAAAAGTCACGTTTCAGGTCATTTTCTACGAAAGGTCATTCCTGTTATGACCGTGTGGTCATAACAGTTATGACCCCTCATCCAAAAAATAAAAAATAAAAAATTAGAAAAGTCACGTTTCAGGCAATGTTCTACGAAAGGTCATTCCTGTTATGACCGTGTGGTCATAACAGTTATGACCCCGTCGTCCAAAAAAAATAATAAAAAATTAGAAAAGTCACGTTTCAGGCCATGTTCTACGAAAGGTCATTCCTGTTATGACCGTGTGGTTATAACAGTTATGACCTCTCGTCCAAAAAAAATAATAAAAAATTAGAAAAGTCATGTTTCAGGCCATTTTCTACAAAAGGTCATTCCTGTTATGACCGTGTGGTCATAACAATTATGACCCCTCGTCGAAAAAAATAATAAAAAACTAAAAAAGTCATGTTTCAGGCCATTTTCTACGAAAGGTCATTCCTGTTATGACCGTGTGGTCATAACAGTTATGACCCCTCGTCCAAAAAAAAATAATAAAAAATTAAAAAAGTCATGTTTTAGGCCATTTTCAAGGGAAGGTAATTCCTGTTATTACCTTGTGGTCATAACGGTTATGACCTTTCGTAGATAATATTTAAACAAAAAAAATGAACATTTTTGGGCCTTTTCAGTGAAGGTCATAACAGTTTTAACCATGTGGTCATAACGGTTATGACCTTGGTATATATATAAAAAAAAAAAAAAACTCATGTTCGACGCCTTTTTCAGTAAAGGTCATAACTGTTATTACCTTGTGGTCATAACGGTTATGACCGCTGGTTTGTTAAAAATTTAAAAAAAAAAAATACCACGAAGATTTTCTGCACCAATACGACTGTTTCTTGTCCCCTATATCTTCTCCTCCATTTCACCAACTCCGATAACAAGTTATTTATATTTTTTTCTAAAAATGTTCGTTTAATTTTTTTTTAAATTTCCAGACATAAGCGAAATTGGTCACTTAACAAATATCACTCTATTGCAATATAAAATACATAACTGTTATCATAAAAGAATGTAACTGTTTAATGTGAAGTGTTCAACTATTGTGCTAACTGTTATGCAACATTCTTCTAAAAGTAAAGTAAAATGAATGATAATTTTAAAAAAAATTTTGAAATTGGCTGTTATCAACTATGTATCTGTCCTTGTTGTTGGACGTTTTCGTAAGGGTACTGAGTTGGTACATGTTTGACGGTTGTGTCCATAACCATTACATCTACCACACCGAATAGGCTCATGTTCTTCACCTTGGGACGGAATCCTACGAACCCGTGGCCTTCCGGGCCCACGCTTTGTGGTGGGAGGATTAACAATTTGCAAGCTTACTTCTTCAGATACGTCCCAGCCCTCGGCGCTGCCAATAGGATGGACTACATCTGCATAGCAAGAATACATATAGTCTTTCGTGTAGTAATTAGAGCAATAATTATAAGGATCAATTCGACGGTAGTTACAGACAGCCATTGCATGAGGGCAAGGAATTTGATCGACCTGAAATCGTTTGCATGTACATGTCCTTTCGCTCATATCGACAATCCATATTTGGCCATCATTGTTGGTGACGGCATACTCAAACTGATCAGCTGGCCGAGGCTGTAACAAATAGAACAGCGAAGATATTAGTTTAATCCCTCGCAATAAGGATAACACAAATTTTATTTTTTTATGCGTGTGTGTATGATGTGGTCATTATCACATACCGTTACTGATAGGCCTACCGAGAAATGTGTTCGAATCAATTTCTCAGCCTTTGGGGCCAGTTTAGATGTTATTTTAAGGGCCTCTTCACGCCTCTCGACAAACCATCTTTGTAGTAGTGCCCTCAGCCATTCCACCAAGAATCTAACTGGCATTAACCGGGCTTTCCGATCCACATTATTAAATGACTCAGCAATGTTGGTTGTCATGATTGCATATCTCCGACCGTTGAAGTATGCTCGCGACCACTTTGTAGGATCGGCCTCAACAAGGTATCGATGCATGTCGGGGTTAAGACCACGGATGGATTCCATATGACGATGGAACTCACTTAAGAGATACGATCTCGAGGCACCATCAAAATAGGTCTTCAAAGGGCCTTTGAAATCCTTGTACCTAGTCTTCAAGTTTGCAGCCAAGTATTGGACGCATATCCCGAATGCAGCATCTGGATAGACATGGTTGACTGCATATTCGATACCCTTATGCCTATCGGCCACAATAGTAAGAGACTCTCTTGTGCCGATTGAATCCCTTAGCTTCTCGAAGAACCATTTCCATGATTCATTGCTTTCCGACGGAACGATACCAAATGCAAGGGGAAATATAGAGCCATTTGCGTCGTGCCCGCAGGCTGCAAGCAACATTCCTCCAAACCTGGCCTTTAGTGCTGAACCATCGACCACAATGACTGGACGGCAATACGGCCAACCATGCTTCGAAGCAGCTAAGCACATGTAAAAGTATTTGAAACAATTTTCTGAGTCTGTCTCAATTTGAATGTCGGATGCAGGATTTTTCCGCATAACCATTTCAGCCCACGCTGGCAGAACTGTAAGTATTAAATTATCAATACCATGTCGTAAGTATAACAGTGTTAAGCCCAGTCAAGAACATATAAGCATATATGGGAAAGTACCTTTGTATGACTCAGCATCATTCCCCCTCAGTCTGTTCAGTGCAGCTTCCTTCCCTCGCCATGCTCTAAGATAGTTAAAAGACACTCCAAATTTGTCCTGCATGTCTCGCATTATTTCGGCTGGTCTATATAAGGTATTGGTCGGATCCAAGTATTTTGCCTTAACACACTCCCCAATCATCCAACTCTTCGCTTGACGATGATGCCCTTGCACGATTTCAATTGAACAAGTATGGACGTCGTCGAACCGCTTCACAACAAACATTTCACTACCTCTCATCCTAGTCGCACGCAATTGCCATTGACATCCCTCATTATCTATACATATCACGTGTAATAGAGTAGAGTTCGACCTCTTCACCTTGAACTGGTAGTGTTTACTCATTGCATCGTGATGAAGGTGGTATTGCAGTAACTTTTTGTTCTCAAAAATGCAGTTTATGCGCATTGTGACAGGTGTATAATCAGCAACAATGACGCCGTCGGATAGACTGTCACTACTGGATACTTTGTCATTTTCAGATCTAGTGTTATTGACAATAGAATGACCTCCAATGCTTGCTGCGATACTCTTTTCGTTTGACCGATGCGAATCATCCGCATCATGCATTTTCCCGGCATTACAATCATCATTGGCCGTGCATAAATCATTGTGCATAACTTCATCTTGTTTTTCAATTTCATATTCATTGTGCAAATCCAGACCTACTGTAGGAGAAGGGAACTGAAGAGGAGGAGGGATGATCGTATTACTGTCATTTACATGTTGCATGGCTTCATCACTCTGTCCCCCATCCCTAGAACGTTGAACGTCTATGTGGTTACTTGCCCCAACCTCTGCTGGCATTGCTTCCGCCGCAGACTCATCCAATACATCGATGGTAACTGAAAATTTGCTAAGCACATGAACATCCTTCTTCTTCAGTTGTATGTAGAATTTAACGTCAGCATCACACTGTATCCTCACAAGAGGCAATCCAGGCTCAACACCGTATCTCATGACTATATTCTTGTCTGGGCCTCTAATTCCAATCACACTTCTTACCAACTCAACAAGTCCAACATATGTTGAGTTATCGGGCACCAATATTCCCTTCATTTCGCCACCAACATATGACGATGATGTGCCGTCCCATTGACCATTATAATTGACAAAAACACAAACCGCATCCATTCCTGAATGAAACACTATCAAGTTATCCAATAACATATTTGCATTACAAAGGAAGGAAACATTGTGTTATAAGGCCATTTTTATATATAGCAAGTTGGTTATATCCAATAATTTATTTGACTTACAAAGTTTTTTTGCACTACGAACCTCAAAATTGGTAACGATGATAATGACACAATGGTCATTTCCAACATGACCAGTTTTTTTATATATAGCGAGCTGACTAATATCTCAAAAAGCAGACCCATTAAATAATAAATTAACAAATAAAACCAAATAACAGGAACCATTACCTCAGATTGGCTAATAGGAAGTGTGAAGATATCTACTCAGCTGGAGTAGATACAGATCTGGCAGATTCGGCCTTAAACTGTGACGAGGATGGTCAGGGGCCGTTTTAACAGAGTGCCCAAAGAAGATGTGATCAGATTTGTTTGACTTACAGTGAGTTTCGATTAGTGGGTAATCGGGCAGAAAATATTGGTGAGGCTTCACTTAGAGAAAAACGACGAAAAGAGGATAGACAAATTTTTCAAGATTTTTGGTAATGTTAGTTTAGTCGGAATTTGGGCGGGAGAGTGGCCAACACAAAACAATTTATTAGGGTTTGACCAATACGTCACCGTTTTCACCAGTTGCATCGGTCATAACTGTTTTAAAGATACGTCATAACTGTTATGACCGCATGTTTAATACAGTGGTCATAACAGGAATGACCTTTCGTAGAAAATGGCCTGAAACATGACTTTTCTAATTTTTTATTATTTTATTGGACGAGGGTAATAACCGTTATGACCACAAGGTCATAACAGGAATTACCTTCTCTTGAAAATGGCCTGAAACATGACTTTTATAATTTTTTAATATTTTTTTTGGACGAGAGGTTATAACTGTTATGACCACACGGTCATAACAGGATTGACCTTTCGTAGAAAATGGCCTGAAACACGACTTTTTTAGTTTTTTATTATTTTTTTTGGACGAGAGGTCATAACTGTTATGACCACACGGTCATAACAGGATTGACCTTTCGTAGAAAATGACCTGAAACATGACTTTTTTAGTTTTTTATTATTTTTTTCGACGAGGGGTCATAACTGTTATGATCACACGGTCATAACAGGAATGACCTTTCGTAGAAAATGGCCTGAAACGTGACTTTTCTAATTTTTTATTATTATTTTTTGGACGAGGGGTCATAACTGTTATGACCACACGGTCATAACAGGAATGACCTTTTGTAGAACATGGCCTGAAACATGACTTTTTTAGTTTTTTTTTATTTTGTTTGGACGAGGGGTCATAACTGTTATGACCACACGGTAATAACAGAAATTACCTTCCCTTGAAAATGGCCTGAAACATGACTTTTTTAGTTTTTTATTATTTTTTTTGGACGAGAGGTCATAACTGTTATGACCACACGGTAATAACAGAAATTACTTTCCCTTGAAAATGGCCTGAAACATGATTTTTTTAGTTTTTTATTATTATTTTTGGACGAGAGGTCATAACTGTTATGACCACACGGTCATAACAGGATTGACATTTCGTAGAAAATGGCCTGAAACATGACTTTTTTAGTTTTTTATTATTTTTTTCGACGAGGGGTCATAACTGTTATGACCACACGGTTATAACAGGAATGACCTTTCGTAGAAAATTGCCTGAAACGTGACTTTTCTAAATTTTTATTATTATTTTTTGGACGAGGGGTCATAACTGTTATGACCACACGGTCATAACAGGAATGACCTTTCGTAGAACATGGCCTGAAACATGACTTTTTTAGTTTTTTTTTTTATTTTGTTTGGACGAGGGGTCATAACTGTTATGACCACACGGTAATAACAGAAATTACCTTCCCTTGAAAATGGCATGAAACATTACTTTTTTAGTTTTTTATTATTTTTTTTGGACGAGAGGTTATAACTGTTATGACCACACGGTCATAACAGGATTGACATTTTGTAAAAAATAGCCTGAAACATGACTTTTCTAATTTTTTATTATTTTTTTTGGCCGAGAGGTCATAACTGTTATGACCACATGGTCATAACTGTTATGACCTTTACCGAAAAAGAGCCTTAAAATGTTCGTTGTTTTTAAAAAATATTATACAGACCAAGGTCATAACCGTTATGACCACATGGTCATAACTGTTATGACCTTTACCGAAAAAGGGCCTTAAAATGTTCGTTTTTTTTTGTTTTTGTTTAATATTATACAGAAGTGTGGTCATAACCGTTATGACCGGGAGCTTCAGCTGTTATGACATTTGCTGAAATTGTTGTTTAAAAACTGGTAATGAATGGCACATTTTTTGGGCCTTTTCTACTCGGCTTATACATAGAACAATACACCACCTGATCATAAAATACTTAAGGTATATTATGAAAAAATGTCCCTATATACACTATGGTAAAGTTTGATGAATATAATAAAAAAATTTGTTAAACAATGTCCCTATAAACAGATTGCAAATGTTAGAATGAAGAATTACAATTTGTTAGCCAATGTCCATGTTGACATCATCATCACTTTTGTAAGTTTGTTCAATTTTTCTTTTGGCATGGAGCCAGAAGAAACATGCTAGCCACTCCCGAAATAGTTGCATGCGTTCAGCAATGACCCAATAACGGACATCCCTCCCTTCTAGCAAGCATTCAGCATATTTAATGGTAAACATGCCACAGTCACCCCTGTTGAACGAATGATAAAGATGAATTAAAATCGTGTCATCATAACAGTCACTATTAGCAAAGTGTTGACATAAATTTGATTGTACTAACCCATTGGCTTGTTTAGGGATGTCTTTCATTATGGTGACTGGTATTGGGTGAATTCCAGGGGGATCTCTTTTCTTGACGTCGAACAAATTTATTCTTTCAGCCAGCATTGGAATGAACACTGCTAAACATTCAAATCCTTCTCTGACCCTTGCATTGTGACGGCCTTCATGCTGCAGAGAGTCATAGACCTCAATGGTCCAGCTTGTCAGCTCGAGCTTTACTAATACCCAATGTTTAAGATCAGCTAAGTGAACTGGTATTAGCAAAGTGTTGACATCAAACCAGGAGGACCCACTCTGTACTTTAACTCCTGTCATGATTTTGAGTATAGATTCACAGGAGCCCCAATCGAAGTTGGCTGGTGAACTCTGGTGTATACGCCATAATGAACGAATCTTTGATATAAAAAAAGTGTCAACTGTTGTCACCATCCGTTGTTTCAATTCGGTGAACTGCCTGCTCTTCTTCCTCAAGTAGTAGAAGGCAACGTCAATGTGCTACAAGAGTAAAACATTAACAAATAAACATTAATAATAGTAATGTAAAACTCGGCAGGGCATCAAATAATGTACCGTTGTTTTATCAAAAAAATACAACAGAAAGATACTTACTTTGTCCCATAACCAAACAGGGGAGGTAGCTAATTCATAATACCAGCTTTTTTTTTCTACCAACATGAGGCCGAGATCATGGGGTTCGCTCAACGTATCATGCTTGGCAACGTATCGGGGAGGCCGTTTACTAAACATAAATAAGGTTAGTTACTGTCAAAACACAAAGTTGTAATGTTTACAACAAATTGATTATCAATAACTCGTGTAAAATTCAATTACCCTGGAGGAGACCACTTCAATACTCCCGCCTTGATCCACTCCCTGAACTCCTCTAGTGTTTGTTCAGGAGGTTGATCTGCGAGACACGGTGGGAGGGCGTAAATAAGGTTAGTCGGAGCCTTCGACGGAGATCCAATATCAGTCGTACGACCGGACGGCCGTTGGCGAAGGCTTGATAGTCTGGCCCTCTTCTTCTTAGGGATCTACAAATAAAGATGTAATACACATTTAATATTACTGATGAAACTTTTGAAGAGTAAATTGTCAGTTTCAGATATGCGGAACAACCAGGGCCCCGATGCTATCCTCGTTGGAGGGCTCGTCAAGAATTGATGGATCCTGATCCGGGATGATTTCTTTACCATCATCCTCCTCTATTACGCCTTTCTCCAGATCAGGCATGGCCTCCTCCGCAATTTCTTCAACAGATGGCTCAGATTTGGCATTCGCCTCTCCCTCATTAACCTCCTCCTCCGCAATATTTACCTGTGTGGTTTCACAACGTGACATAAACGATAGGTTCATTGCATATATGGTGGTTAAAAAATAATCATGATCTTGAATGTGGAAGACTGAAATTAAATTACAGGATTACCTTATTATTCTCGTTCTCGGCATCTACATGAGCCGTATGTGGCTGACCCTGTCCCTTCACATTACTGTTGGCGGACAACATTTTAAGAACCCGCCTCAAGAGTTTGTTGGAGTGCTTCTGTTCCTTTTTCAGTGAGGCAATCTCTGTGCGGATCTCTTTTTGAAACTCCCGCCACTCGGAGTTTGTATCTGTGCTCGGTCGGGGGAAGGAAGACTTGGAAGGTGGTAATTGAGGCTGGGCCTGGGGAAGATTCAAAAATAGGCGCGCAACGCATGGGTTCTTTAACTCCTCTTCGGTTGGCGTCAAATCAACACACTTAAGATGCACACAAACATCGGTCATAATATGTTAATGACTGACACAACAGATAATAAATTACATAAAATTAATTGTCATTTCTCAAATAAATCACCAACCAAGCGGTCATAACTGTTATGACCGTGTGGTCATAACAGCTATGACGGCACACGGTCATAACTGTTATGACCGTGTGGTCATAAAAGTTGTGACTGCACACGGTCATTCCTGTTATGACCGTGTGGTCATAACAGTTGTGACTGCACACGGTCATAACTGTTATGACCATGTGGTCATAACAGTTATGACCCCCCTGCTAATTATGGTGATGACCACCTATTGTAATTGTGGCTGGGCCCAAAAATGAAACGTAAATTTTTTTTAAAATACCTTGGATTCGCCAACCGTCGCAAAAGCAGCCAATACATCATCAAACCTCACATTGTCCGCGGTGGTCCACGACATCATACGCGGAAGGGCATGCTAGTAATTGGTGGTGAACTTGGAAGCTATCACTGGGCTGGTCTCATATGCCCAAACGAGCAAGGCCTGGGGGAACCCCGCAACACTGTAACGAGATTTGTCAGAAGTTTTTTTTGGTCCTCTCTTCGAAGAAATCCTGTTTTCCACAGTACTGCAGATTGCAGTCCGCGTTGCCTCCCATGAGAGCACACCCCAAGGAAATTCATTGAAAGCATCTAAGTTATCCGCCAGGGCAAAATACTTTGGGTCTATCTTAACGGAGCTTGCATTTGATAAAGGGATGCTAAACACAATGTACAGTAGGCTAAGCTTGACCGCATCGTCGTCATTGTCAAAATTAGAATTCGACATCTGCAGCTCCAAATATTCTCTCGTAACAACCCTAACATCCGAAAAATATCTTGACATTAATCGGCTTTCCACAACGGGGAGATGTGTAGACCCTACACAATTCAGGCCGGTTATTAGGCAGAACTCGTTGATGGAAAATCTGACCAAGTCTTCACCAAGCTCAAACCATAGAGCGTCAACCATGGCTGAATGAGTCGTCAGGCGCATCACGATATTGTGGAATACCTGCCCAGACCAACCAAGAGTATCTAAATGCATGAACTGTTGAATACATGGCTGAGTCTTCAAGGACTCGTACTGTCGCGGAGACAACCACCCACGTAGTTTTTTCAATGTCTCCGTTATGTTTACGAAAGTATTTATCTTCGCCCTGGAAATTTGACTGTCCGGTACAAGGCGAACGTATTGACCCTGCGTTGATCGTAACAGTAATAAAGTTATTAACTTTACGAACTTCAAGTAATCGTAAAAAACCTCCCCAAATATTACCAATTGATCGCAAAATTAGTACTAAACAGCCACCGATATCACCAGGAAAGGGATACTTTCATACCATTTATCCCCAACTAAATAAAAATTAGACTATCAGTCATAACAGTAATGACCAGGTGGTAATAACTGTTATGACCACCGTGACAGGCCACGGTCATATCAGTTTTGACCATCTGGTCACAACAGTTATGACCGATAGTCTAACACGGTAATCATTCCTGTTATGACCACCTGGTCATAACAGTTATGACCGATAGTCTAATTTTATATATATATTAACCGTCAAAACAAAATTATACAATCGGTTGGATAATGGTAGAAAATCAGATAAAAATACGAACTTTAATAATGTTAAAGTGAAATTTTTCGACATATCTTAAAAATCTTAAAATGGCTAAACGATAACACATATAAAAATTAAACCTTTACAAAAATAATCAATCAACACTGCACATTATTTATGAAAAATTTTATAAATGTTGGTTATGGTACATTATCCCAAAACCAACTGGTTGTTAACAATGGAAACTTTTTAACAATAGTAAAAAGGGAAACTTTTTATTATATAGTCGATAAAAACTGCACATTCTTGATGAAATAGAGTAATATAAAAATAAAAATAAAAATATATACTTTATAAGCAGAAAAACAACAAAATTTTTACCTCTTCGGCTTTCGATAACTTAGCTTCTAAGGAACTGATCAACTCCTCCGCATCATTTATACCCATTTCCCCCTGCTTTATCTTCAAACCAGCATCGGACACCATTGTCTCCATCTCTGATACCGATTTTTTGTCAGCCGATGACGACGTCGTTGGCTGAGACGAAAGTCGGGCTGACCTCCTAAAGTGTTTTTTGCAGACATTTTTGTGTGTGTCCAAATGGGTATATTTTTAAGGATTACACGACGTTAACAGAGGTCTAAGCAGTTTATACAATAATTTCGTTGCGGTTTGGGACGGTTATCGAGCGGTTATGGGTCGGTGGCTGCTGATTATAACACTTTCTCTCTCTAGAACCGGAGTTTCTCTCTCAAAAATACTGTAGAAGCTTGTTTTTGAAATTTTTGTTAGGGCAATTAGAGGGAGAATGACTTTGGACGGAGGGGGGATGAGGGCAAATATGGTATTTATAAATAAATGAAGGGTGGCTCGAACATCAATGACTGCTGGCATTCCAAAAGCCACTGGTCATTTTTTTTTTTTTCATAATGACCATCCGGTCAATATATTTTTGACCAAGGTTAAATGCTAAAAATCGTCGTTTAAACGGGTCATAACAGTTATGACTAGGCGGTCAATATGAAAATGAACGAAATACTACATACAACGGGGTCATAACGGTTATGACCGTGTGGTCATAACTGTTATGACCGATGATGTAACACAGGGGTCATAACGGTTATGACCGTGTGGTCATAACAGTTATGACCAATGGTTTAACACTGTAGGTCATAACGGTTATGACCGTGTGGTCATAACTGTTATGACCGACAGTCTAGGCTATCGATCATAACAGTTATGACCGTGTGGTCATAACAGTTATGACCGATAGCCTAACACGTTGGTCATAACAGTTATGACCGGACGGTCATAACAGTTATGACCGATGGCCTAACACGGTGGTCATAATTGTTATGACCGGACGGTCATAACTGTTATGACCGATGGCCTAACACTTTGACCAATACATCACCGTATTGACAATTTCAGGGGTCACAATGATATTGACCATGGGGTCATTATGAAAATGACCGATCCGGTATAAGGATTGTTAAGTTCCAAAAAGCGGGTCATTTTTATAATGACCACATGGTCATAACCGTTATGACCAAAATTATATGCGAGAGTTATAACAGTTACAGGGGTCATTTTCATAATTACCAGGCGGTCATTATGAAAATGACCGAACCCGTAAGAAGAGATACTGTTCAATAATAACTATTCAAATGAGGAAATTTTTTTCCCCTTTGCAAACAAAGCGCTAAACGCAGACTTTTTAAACATTGAAACGAAAAAGCAATTTTTTTTAATTTTCGTCATCTTTGATTCCTTAACTTCGATTTCCCCTCAACCCTCATTCTCTCGATCTCTGGTTCCGGTTTTTTAAACTATCCTAAGTTGGTGGCCTTTCGTGGTGGTTACGGACGGTTTCCGTGCGGTTCCGCGCAATTGCATCAAATTCTCTCTCTAGATTTCATTTTCTCTCTCTAGATTTCAATTTTCTCTCTCTAAAATACTGTAGATGCTGGTTTTCTGGGACATGCGAGGGAGACGAGGACAAACCCGTAATTTGACATACATTAATTGCGGCTTGGCCCCACAGATCATGGGTTTTGATGACGTGGCGGTGCTAGAACTGAAGGGATGAAAAAGTGATGCTGATTTTAATAATCTTTTCCCACAGGTGCTAAAAGTGAAATTTTTCCTTTTTTTTTTTGTTTTTTGTTTCTGCTGAATTTGTTAGGGTTAGTTTAGCTATTTGAAGTTAAATTACATCAGTTGATCGAATTGCGTTTTTTACGATGCACCCTTTTATGTAATTCTTTCAGTAACCAGATTCAATACAGAGGGGGTCACTAATTAACCGGACGAGAACCTTTCTGTGCAATCCTTTTAATAATCATTTATAGTACAAAATAGCTGGATTCCTTGGGGAGTTTATGAGCTAACAAAGGGGCTCCCTGGACATAACAATTAAGCTCTAATAATTTGTAGTAAGGTCAATTCCGGTTAATATGTTATTCAACTAAAAACTCGAAACTATACTCTCAATTACATATCATTATTTATGTGTTATTTAGTTGTTAATTGAGTGTCACTGCAATTAGAAAACACACGCTAGGATTGAAGGAATCCCAATAAGCGCACACCTGTTCACAGAGACAATGACGATGACAGACCCTCACCTATTGGCCCACGATTTCCTCGAGGCATCAGACCTCCTACAAATTCACCTTTTACAAGGAAGCCAGATCGGTCCGGCGACAATTTTGATGTGTTCGCCGTGCTTTAGAAAGTTCTTCTTTTTCGATGACAACATCTATTTTTTGTATTTTGTGTGTAGAGAGAGGAGGAGCAGTTTGGGTTTGTGAAAATAAAAAATAAGTATAGGTAAATTTGATTTTTTTTATGATATAAATAATTAAATATAAATAAGAAAATTAGGTTGGGACCTATTTAGGTCACCCAACCTAATAGATAACCAAACTTTTTTTTAAATTTAATAAAATAGTCATTTGTTCCTTTTTTTTTTTTTTTTTTTTCAAAATTTGATCAATCAGTAATTGACTCAAAAATTAGAGATTTATGTCATGGTCAATTAATTATTGACTACGATGATCAATCATTAATTGAATATTAAAAAAAAAAAGGGTCTTTTAACTAATTTTTAAAATTTCAAATATTTGTTAAAAAACTTCTTAAAAAAAACTATTTATTTTTTATTGGGTTAATTTCATTATTAGCACTTGTAGGAGTTTTATTATTAAAAATAATATCATTTTTTCCCCTTCATTACTAGCACTGTCACGTCATCAAAGCCTATGATATGTGGGGCCCAACAGCATTTAATGTATATCAAATTACGAGTTTACCCTCATCTCCCACCAGCCTAAATATCCCTCTCCCTCGCATGCTCCAAAAAAATTTTCAAACCAACTTCTATAGTGTTTAGAGAGAGAAACTGAAATCTAGAGAGAGAAATAGTTGCCACCTATCGGAACCGCTCGGAAACCGTCCGAAACCACCACGAAAGCCCTCTATAAACCGCTTGAAAGTCTGTGAACATTGGAGAATCTTTTAAAACTACCCATGTCGAAACCCACGAAATTGACTGAGAAAAAAATTACTCCCGAAAAGAGGTCTCTTCGAGTAAAGGCTTCGGCATATAAAAGGCCACCGACCTAGAAAAGTTCTAAAAAACCGGTACCAGAGAACGAAAGAAGGGTGGCCGAGGAAAGGTTGAAGAGAAAACAGAGGAAAATTGAAGTTAAGGAATCAAAGAAGCCGAAAAGTTCTGTAGAAGAAAAGATATCGTAAGTTGAATAGGTAAAAATGTTGAGGCCATTCCGCGTATGTTGTCATGGACCTCCACCGATAATGTAAAGTTTGATGATGTGATGTCGGCTTTTACCGTTAAAGAAGAGAAACATGTAATTAATATACTTTTATTTATATTTATGTAAGTCGTATCATTTATAAGTGTTGGTCATTTACATAATGACCGGGTGGTCATTTTTGTATTTATCATGCATTTGTTATATTCAATACTAGTGTCGGTTTTTCATAATGACCGGATGATCATTTTGTTTATCGTGCCTCTGTTAGCTTCAGTACTAGTGTCGGTCATTTTCATAATGACCGGAAAGTCATTTTCATAATGACCGTGCCTTTGTTAGCTTCAATACTAGTGTCGGTCATTTTCATAATGACTGTGCTTTTGTTAGCTTCAATACTAGTGTTAGTCATTTTCATAATGATCGGGTGGTCATTTTTGTATTTACCGTGCCTTTGTTAGATTCAATACTAATGTCGGTTATTTTCATAATGACCGGGTGGTCATTTTTGTATTTACCGTGTCTTTGTTAGCTTTAATACTAATGTCGGTCATTTTCATAATGACCGGGTGGTCATTTTCATAATGACCGTGCCTTTGTTAACTTCAATACTAGTGTCTGTCATTTTTATAATGACCGGGTAGTTATTTTCATAATGACCGTGCCTTTGTTAGATTCAATACTAGTGTCGGTCATTTTCATAATTACCGGGTGGTCATTTTTGTATTTACCGGGTGATGATTTTCATAATGACCGGGTGGCCACAAAAATGATCACCCGATCATTATGAAAATGACCGACACTAGTATTGAAACTAACAAAAGCATGATCATTATGAAAATGACCACCCAGTCATTATGAAAATGACCGACACTAGTATTGAAGCTAACAAAGGTACAATAAATACAAAAATGACCACCCGGTCATTATGAAAATGACCGACACTAGTATTGAATCTAACAAAGGCATGGTAAATACAAAAATGACCCCCGGTCATTATTTAAATGACCAACACTTGTAAATGATATGACTTACTAAATATATATAAAGTATATAAATTACATGTTTATCTTCTTTAGCGATAAAAGCCGACATCACATCATCAAACTTTACATTATCGGCGGAGGTCCATGACAACATACACGGAATGGCCTCAACATTTTTATCTCTTCAACTTACGATATCTTCTCTTCCACGGAACTTTTCGGCTTCTTTGATTCCTTAATTTCAATTTCCCCCTGTTTTCTCTTCAACCTTTCCTCGGCCACCCTTCTCTCGCTCTCTGGTATCGGTTTTTAGAACTTTTCTTAGTCGGTGGCCTTTTATATGCCGAAGCCTTTACTCGGAGAAACCTCTTTTCGGGAGTAATTTTTTTCTCAGCCAATTTCATGGGTTTTGACATGGGTAGTTTTAAAAGATTCTCCAACGTTCACAGACTTTCATGTTGGAAAAATCGGATCCGGTATAGAGTTACAGCGTAGCGGAAGTTTTAAAATTTTTATGCCGTTTTCGGAAAAGAGTCTCATGATGCATATAACAATAAATTAAATTAATGATCAAGCGTACCTTAATTCTTGGATTCCGGAATCACTAGAGCGTTTAACCAACGTGTCTTCTCTACTATTCTCGAGTTCCACGTCTCAGAGTGTGTGTGGGCATACGTTATGAATCCAAGCAACCGGTATTGCTTTTCGAAGTCTAAATCATTCCTTCTCAATTCCGATGTTCCTTGTTGAGAATATGATCCAACTTCTTTATTCAAAACTACAAAACAGGAACTGGTTAACCTCCTATGAAAATTATCACTCGGTTTAACCTTCCTCACAGTTTTGATTCAATGAAATTTTCTCTCTTTTTCTTTCTCACAAGATAGCCAAATTTTTGATGTGGAAGAAACCTAAATTGTTTTTCCTCTCACTCCAAAAAAAAAAAAAAAAACGTTTTCCCTCTTGAAAAAAATACCAAAAATTAGTTTTTCAAGAATCCCTTGCCTTTATATAGAAGTCCAATCCTTTTTCAAAATTCATCTCCTTAAAAATAATTAATAATTATTTTTCTGGATAAATTTTGAATCAAAAGATCATACAACTTTAAGGCTAGATTCATTGAACCTAAAAACGTTTTTCCAAGAGGAAATCTTCCCACAAAAAATTCGGCCACACTTGAAATTCAAGCTAGATTGATGGTTCAAATTTTAAATCAAGAATCTAGACTAGTCAAAATATCCTAGTCCTATCTAGATTCAAATTCCTTTTAAACCTTTTTGAATTTAAATAAGATTCACTTATTTGAATTAAATATTTTCCTCAAATATCAACCATATTTATTAATTTAAATAAATGGAATATTTGAAATTTTCCTCCTATTAAAACCGTCCACAACTTTTTAAAGGAAAGAAAAAATCCATCAAATAATCTCCATTATTCAAATCAATTAATTATTTAATATTAGGAATATATTTGAACAATTTTAAAACAAAATTTTCTTCCCTCCACCTATCTAAAAACCGTGCATCACTTTTAGATTATGAGAGAAAATTTATTTTCCAAAATTAAATAATTCAAACACAATCTTATTTCCAAAATTCAAATTAACCAATCACATATTGACAAATCATTTGTCTATTAATTTCACATGTCCAATCCTTTCTGGATTGCATGTTAGAGAGTACCATGTCTTAATAGACATTACTAAATTCCATTTAAATTTACTGATCTCATTAGGAACAAATCCCGAGACGCTATACGGAACTATATGAGCTAATATGTAAAGAGGCTCCTATAATTGTGAAAAATTAATCCCAGATTAATTATTCATCAATTATCAACTTCAAAACTATTCCACTAAAAGTTTGAAGTTGAACTCCTGTTTACATACCGTATTACGAAAGCTCTCTTTCATGTTGTGCTTCTTCCATGATTTATTCATCTCTTGCTTAATCCCCATATGTTATCCATGATTAAATTAAGGACTTTTTCCGTTTTACCTTTTCAATCATTTTAACTTAAAGTTCTATTATTCTCTATTGAAAGAATCACCAATTATAATACCATACAATTGGTAAACCACCAGAGAACACAAAGTAAACCGATGGCCAAAATCTTGTTATACTATCTTTCAATCCCCGAATAATGCCTTTAAGTAGATAACATTTACTATCGTTAAGATAGCTATGGATTCCGTATCTATGAATCTTTTTCTCCATTTATAAGTTATGCACCCAAAACACAAGTATATTGACTATGAATTAACAGTGTCTCACCTGTAGTGCATTAAAGTACATAAGTCATGGATGCGAACTCAAGTAATCATTTCAGGATTAAGATTAATGCAGGATGATAATCAAAGTGTCATTGATTCTTATAAACGGAATTATTAAACCGAATCAATTAACACTTTAGGTCCAGTCCAATGTCAAACCTCAATACTGGTATACATTAAAGTTTCTACTCGGAACCTATCCGATGGTCAAGACAAACCATTCCTCCAAGGAAGTAGACAACCTTTACAATCTTATCATAAATAAGATCCCCAAATCTTATTCCATCGATTGCGGACTATTTATTTAGACTGTTATCAAATTACCACGTCTTCTATGTATACCCCGTATACATATGGTAATTCGATATATTACCAACAGTCAAGGAGTATTTTATGTTTGCTCAAAATAACCATACAATCAACAAATGAAAGTAAATAAGACACAACTTATTAAACATGAATAACCTTCTCTTATTAATATCAAAATGTCATATTTACAGAAAATCCATAATATTGATTTTCTATCCTTAGGGCACATTTAGATCCCAACATTTCAAGTTTCAAGCGGTTTAGAGGGCTTTCGTGGTGGTTTCGGACGGTTTTCAAGCGGTTCCGGTGGGTGGCAACTCTTTCTCTCTCTAGATTTCAGTTTCTCTCTCTAAAACACTATAGATGTTGGTTTGAAATTTTTTTTGGAGCATGCGAGGGAGAGGGATATTTGGGCTGGTGGGAGATGAGGGTAAACCCGTAATTTGACATACATTAAATGATGCTGGGCCCCACATATCATAGGCTTTGATGACGTGGCAGTTCTAGTACTGAAGGGGAAAAAAGTTGTATTATTTTTAATAATAAAATTCCTACAGGTGCTATTAATGAAATTAACAATTTTTATTTCTAAATCCTATATAGATATGTTATTCACTACTTTTTTTTTGAAAGTTATGCCTACTTATTTAGGGTGGATGCATTTTTTTTAAACATTGACTTAAAATTTATTTTTATTTTTTTCTTATTTCTGCATGACAACTTAATATTTTATTTTATTTTCCTAATTTTTACATGACACTCTTATATATATATATATATATCTATATATTATATACTTTACTTTCTTGCTTAATAAAGCTCTCTAGTAAGTAAGTTGTCATGTTTTATTTTTTCTTTTAAATTTTAGAATCTTATTCTGATTTTATTTGTTAAATCTCTCAATTAAATTCAAGAGACCTTTTGAGTCTCGCCTTTTTTTTTTTGAGCAATTTTTAATTACACCGTAAAAGAGTATTTATAATTATATATATAATTTAGTGTGTATATATGTGTGTATATATATATTGTAACTTAAAAATAGGTGATTAAAACTCTACACCTTATATTAAAATAGATATAGCATTATTGTTATACCATACCTACAATAATAATTTTATATCTACGTTACATTTAAGTTGCAAATTTCAAATCTTTATTCTCAATGAACAAATTTGTATTTCGAATTTATTGATAATTTTTTTTATCATAATGTAACTGTCATTAACTAAATTATCACGAATTTTTTATTTGAAAAAATATCGTTAATCAGTGATTGATTATGATCTATAGTAAAAAATACATATAAAATTGATCAATTATTAATTAATTATGATTAATCGATGATTAATTGATTGATTAAAATTTAAAAAATAATTATTTACTAATTTTAAGAAATTTGGATCATTTATAAAAAGACTCCTTGATTAAAAAAAAAAAAAAAGAAGACTAGGGCTTTGTTTGGTGATTTGTTTTATCTCAAACTAAAATGTATTTTTTTATTTTAATTTAATTTTTTTCTAAAAATTTTTTTATCTTTTTTAGGAAGTCAACAAAAAATTTTTAACTCAAAAATTTAAATTTTCAACTCAAATTTAAAATTTATAAATTCAACTCATTCACCAAACTAACCCTGAGATTTTACTCTCTTATACCAAAAATGATGATGACAAGAATGAGAGAAGCAAGTGGACCTCTATTTTGGTTTTACCCGTGTCACTCTCGCACTTTCACCCTTCTCCATCACCGACCATGAAACCCTAGAATCTAATAAATGTTGCGCCTCACTCAATAAGCTTTTAATGGAGATTTCGTTCTAGTTTTCAGCCCTCCATAGTTTTTTTCTTCTCCCTCTATCTTTTTTTTTTTTTTTTTACACGACCGTCAAGGTGATGAGATCTTCTCTTTCTTTCTCCTCCGAACTTTATTTAATGATCTTTTTACCATTTGACCTCTGTGTCTAATTTCCATTGGTTTGCATTACGTTTTAGCCCTAGATTATGTTTTTCCCCCGGTTTTCTCTTCTTTTTTTTTTTTTTTTTTCTTTTTTCTTTTTGGAATTTATTTATTTATTATTTATTTTGGAAGGGATGTGCTGTTCCAATTCAAAATTAATGTTTTTTCTTTTAAATTTTCTACCAAAAAAATAAAAATAAAAATAGGGAGATAGATTGATAAATAAATAAATAAATGAAATGGCCCTTCTAGCTACATACACATAGAAATATGTACAGAACAATAACAATAAATTTGAATGTGAAGTTTGGTTTTCTTATGGAGGAAATCTTGGCTGGGGCGTGGGGGTTGCTTCTGTTATATCGTATATGAAAGTTTCCTTATGAAAAAAAAAAAAAAAAAAATGCATTCCTAAATTTGTAGTATATATGTTGATGAAAGTTATTATTAATTTATTTATTTTATTGGGACTAGACATGGCACTCTTCTACAATCTTCCGGACGATGTAGCGGATAACATTTTTTTTGCATCTCCCAGCCGACTCTTTGGTACGATTCAAGTGTGTTAGCAAGTCTTGGTACGCCCTTCTCTGTTCCCTAATCAAAGACCCAGTATTTGTTGCCAAAAATCTGCAAAATTTCAAGAACAGAGGTCCTCTTCATCCTTATTAATCAGTCGATTAACTGAATGCGATGAAAGAAGGTTCTCAGTGCTCACTCCCTTGGTTTATAACACTGACAATGATGGCATCTGTTCTCTAATTGAGGATCTCAATTTTCCACTTTGCGGGGATGGACGGAACAGGTCGTATGATTGGTGGGCCGGTATTCATTGTGATGGAATAATTTGCCTCCTCAAATCTAATGACGGGTTTGCGAGTGAAGTGTTGGTATGCAATCCAGCATTACAAGAGTTCAAGCTTGTTCCAGGATCAATGACTAATAAAAGTTTTACAAGTGGAGGAATGGGATTCGGATACGACTGTAGAACTAACAATTATAAGCTCGTTAGAATAGTTCACAATGATCGTAGAAGAGTCAAGCTGAGGTGCACATCTTGGGTACTAATTCTTGGAGACGGCTTAATGTTGCTCAAGGCATTAGAGTTCAAGATCAATCACGGTACTACACTTGAAAGGAGTTTGTTATTGGCTAGTGATGATTGAGGCATCAGGTGAGTGCAAGGTCCTTTGTTTTAATGTGTCTGGTGAGATGTTTTATTTCATACCATTCCCAGATAGCGAGATGGACTACGCGTCATTTTTTGTGTGGAACGATTCGTTTGCTTTTGTTTTTATGTAATCAAGAGAGAGAGAATCCGGATTTAGCATCGTACGAAATGTGGGTAATGACAGAGTATGATGATATTGTTAAAGGTGCTTGTCCATGGACTAAACATCTAGTCATTGGTCCTCTCAAAAGAACAAAAAAGTTTTCTTATTCGGGTCAACCGTTTGATGGCTTTCCGATTCCTGAGGCAATTTTGCAAGCGTGACGAGCTTCTTTTCAGGAATGATGGAAGGTTGCTCTCATACAACCTTCATTCCCAAAAGCTTAGGGATATTGGGGTAGCTGGATGGAACCATGATGTGCGAATTCGTTTCTACGTCAAGAGCTTGGTTTCTGTCAAAGCAAGAGAAAACACGGCCTAGAAAATATGGAGCAGATTAAACAGAGGAAAAACTCAACTGTACAAGTGATTCCAAGAGATATGTTTACCCCAATGGTGCATGTGTAATTTCTCTCTTTTGTCAATTTACTGAATGTTATCTGTCGGTTTGGTGTTCTTAAATAATGTGTATGAGCTATGCTTTCATATTTTCCCCTTGAGAAATAGCTCAAATATTACTTCATTTAAACGCCCGTAATTCTTTTGTCCCTTTTTGCCTCTGATATTGTTGCTTGTGATTATTACTACAAAATTTCCCAAACTACATTTTGGCTGCCTCTAGAGAATATGCATTTGATTTTGTTAGGGCCTAGTCAAATAAACAAAAAAACTACCAAAGGATTGCTATATTAACTAGCTGTATGACACGTGTAGAATAAACAAGCAAAGCAAACCAAAAGCAAAAAATATATATATATATATATTGAGAAAAAAATAAAAATTCACATAGTGATGATGTGGCCATCACATGACGACCACATAACTTTCACATGACAAGCAAGGAAGTCATTACCAAAAGAGTCATCGGCTTTTTTAAATATTTTATATTATATATATATATATATGTAAGGTATTTCATGTTCAAAATACTACCAAACACATTATTATTATTATTATTTTTGGCTCCAAGATGACAGTTGTACTTTTTTTATGTTCTACTGATTTCTACAAAAATGAGATTTTAAGCTAATTGGTATGTGGCATGTGAGGATAACCACTAGTCTATCCCATTTTCTGTTTTCAAAATGCATAAAAATATTATCCCACACCGGCATTTTGATTGGCATAGAAATTTTGACAATCCTTAGAAATCTGCTCGTAGAGGGTGGAGTGGTTAGGCAATTTGTGGTAAAATGTTGGCGCATGTTTGCAATGCGATAATGAAAAGTGATAGATATTTTAATTAGTTAGAAGACGCTCATGGCTTCTCTTCGAACTGCATGAGGGCGCACAACTAGCTCCAACGTTGAACAAACTACAACCTTTGGTCGTGGGGATGCTGCGGCTCAAAATCATGCACTCTTGGTCACGTGGTGCCGCTCATGAAGTAGCTGCACCCATCCTACCTATTTGCAGTTTGAAATAGATTGAGAGCGTTGTGCCTCCGATTAGTCCTTTCATTGGCTTTATCCAGTGACGGATTAAGACTTGAAATCTAGTGGGGTACAAATAAGAACAAAAGTTATTGCAAAATGAAGTAAAACTTCTTATACTTTTTTTTTTTTTTTTTATATTTTATATTTCAACATATTTTTGCATAAAAAAGGTATATGCAAAAGGAAAAAAAAAAAAACAGAAATTAACCTATTAAAATTAAAAAGTTTCTTAAATCTGTTAATTATTTTTCTAATAAATATAAATATTTAAAAAAAAAAAAACAAATAAAACAAAAGGAAAAGGAAACAAGAAAGTAAAAAGAGGAAACGAACATAAAGAAAAAGGACATAAAAAAAAAAAAAAAAGAATAAAAAGGGTGAGAGAATCATTTATGTGTGGACAAACTTTAAAAATAAGAGGGGGGGGGGGGGGGGGGGGGGGGGGGGGGGGGGGGGGGGGGGGGGGGGGGGGGGGGAGAGAGAAAGAAAAGGATTTGTTTCCTTAAACTAAAAGCTGAAAAAAAGAAAATAAAAAAAATGATAAAGCAGTAAACTAAACTGATATAAATAAATTAATTGAGGGGAAAAAAAAAACTAAAAAGTGGATGTAAAAGAACCCAGTTTTGAGAATGCAGACTATCAGTGTTCAGTGGGGGCACATTACCTTGTCATTGGCTTTACCCGATAGAACTCGTCTACGGGTTCTAGCTATCCCACAGGAAACCATTGAGCGGAATCAGTTCGATTGGTCTTTTGCGTCCTATTCCCAAGTCAAATGAACAATGCAATTTTGCCATGACCATATCGCTGCAGTCCTCGACCATCTGGCTTGGCCCGCCCTCAGGCATAGTTCAATTAGTCTTTCGTCATTATGCCCTTCTTAGAAGATCAAGGTTGGTGCGGCAGCGCAACCCATTAGGGATCCAGCCAGTTAGCTTCTTTTCACCTTATAAGTCTACACACCTGCTGACTCGCACACATGTTAGACTCCTTGGTCGGTTTTCAAGAGAGCCGAATTGAGAGCCGCAAGTGGATACCAAGATGCGCAAATGTTGAGGCATGCTGCGTCGGCGTGCGTTGCCTTTCACTATTGCGGCAATGACAACGACATCTCCAAAGGCATTTGTAAGCTTAGGCTGGTCCGCCACTACAATCTGCATCGGACCGTTTCTCGGTGTCGATCGACGAATCGGCTTGGATGTTTTAATGACCATGATTTGAGCATGAATACGGGCCTAAGAATTTACTCTTGTAAAAGATTAGTTCGTGCAAACAATAAGTTTGCCGAACACGGCAAACTTGTTGAAGGAGGATTGGGGAGTTTTCATAAGGAACTTGAATCTATAGTGTAGCAGTTATAAAAGAGTTTCTAAGCGGGTCCAAACAGGGAAGAAAAGAGTACATTTCGGAGGTTAAAATAATTAGCATACTCAGACATAAAAATTTTAGTGCGGCTAATTGGTTGGTGTCATGCGAATAAAGATTTTCTTCTTATTTACGACTCCCTCCCGAATGGTAGCCTTGATTCTCACGTGTTTCGTTCGGCCAAAAAGGAACAAAATTCTTTCGTGGGAAGTGAGGCACAAATACTCCTTGGTCCAGCCTCAGGCGCTTCTATATTTTCACGAGGAATCAGAACAGTGGGTCCTACACAGGGATGTCAAATGCAGCAACATAATGTTGGATTCACATTCCAAATGCCAAGCTCGGCGATTCGGCTTGGCAGGCTAGTGGAACGATGCCGATGGTCACCGCACAACGGGTTGGCAGGAACTTTGGGCTACATGGCACCGGAGTACATAAGCACGAGCAAGGCCTCTGACGTGTACAGTTTTGGAATGGTGGCGCTAGAAATAATAGCGTATGGGAGAAAATCAATACAACACTATTCTGATGAAGAGGAGGATAGAGTCTCTCTTGTTGGCTGGGTTGGGGATTTAATGGAAGTGAAAGGCTTCTTGATGTGGTTGATGAGATATTAGGTATAGAGTTTGACGTGAAACAGATGGAGAGTTTGCTGACCGTTGGATTGTGGTGCGTTCATCTGGATCATAATCTTTATCCGTCCATTAAGGAAGTCATACAACTTTCAGTTTCGAAGCTCCATTGCCGGATCTTCTAAAGAACATGCCTGTTCCCAATCATCAGGCACCTCATTATGACTCTGCTGCAATAATGTTTCCCTGATCTACAAGTACTGAGCCAACCATAACTTATTCATCAATTGTCATAGGTCGTTAATTTTACTTTTTAAACTTGCCAAAGATGACATTGCTTTTACTTCTTGATTGTTATATATGCTAGTTGTATTTGCACGTGCGGAATGGATAAATAAAGTAAAAAAAAAAAAAAAAAAAAAAAAAAAATCCTATGTGGCAATGATATCGCAACCACGTGACAAGCACGAGGGAATGACTAAAAAGCCATTAAAGAGTAGTTTAGATATGTAAGATATAGTACTAGCATTATTTCCTTTACCCAATCCGACTGAAACTAAATTAATCCACAGTGGATGCAACATATGTTTGGTGTGATTATCTAGTTGATTTTTTTATTTATTTAATAAATACGTTAAACACTTGTAGTTTAATATGCATTTTTTCCATAAACAGCTAGTCCAAAACCACATCAAACTTCATCCCTAGGCGGACGTTGGCTTGGTCTGAGTCTTCCAAGTCATGAAAAATACTCTTGTTTTTTCATTTTTGTTAAAGCTTTCATGACTTCCAGCTTCCATATATCACTAAATATGTTTGACTCAAAGATTGAAAAATCGACATTTCTATCGATTTTTTGCAAAATTTCTGTATTTTGAAAGTGCAAATATAAAAACAGGTGTGTAAAATCTTTTTCAGCATAGTGTCCACGAAA
This sequence comes from Ficus carica, assembly GCA_009761775.1. Classification (NCBI taxonomy): domain Eukaryota; kingdom Viridiplantae; phylum Streptophyta; class Magnoliopsida; order Rosales; family Moraceae; genus Ficus; species Ficus carica. The sequence continues at coordinate 99,580 of VYVB01000611.1, forward strand.
TTTTTATGAAAATTTCCAGAAATATCAAAATTTTTTTTACGGAAATATCGATATCCGTTAAAAGTTTAGTATTAAATGACAAAATGTCGAAAATTTCCACAGAAATATCAATCAAATATCCGTAAAATATCAGTTTTGAGTTTTTTTTTAAAACCTTTTTTAATGTAATAGAATTCATCATTTTTTAAATTTTGTTATGTTTTTTCATTCAGAATTTGTTATACCAAACAGATAGTGGATAGAGATCAAGGGACATATACATGACATGTAAAAATTATTAAAAAAAAAAAATAATACTCAAATGCCATGTCTTGGTACTATGATCATTTCTTCTCATGTATATTTATCATATACTTAGTATTTTAATTGAGAGTTTTATATGATTTAATAATTATTAATTTTTTTAATTTTTTTTAAAGTTTTTTTTTTTCAAACTAAGTGTTTTGAGATGAATTTCGGTATTTTATGTCAATTTCCCGATATCGATATTTCCGTAAAATCCAAGTACCATATTTTCACAAATATCGATATTTTCATCATTGGTTTGATTGAACTTGTGTTTAACGTAATTTGTCTTAAGTTTCACAGTCAACAGTAACTGATGATGAACTCCAAAATATCCATGTCTGTTTTTTTAAATTAAAAAAAAAGGTATATAATAAAGGATAGATGATAGTGTAAAAAAATTAGGCCTCTACTACTACTATTATTATTATTATTATTTTAATTTAGATGTGGGAATATTCAAACTCTGTATCTTTTGATAAAGTTATGTGTGATATTATCGTTAGCAATCACGCCTCCACTATTTTTAAAGTGTAGCATTCTACAATCACTGTTGTCTTGAACAATCTCTACAACTACAAACACATATAATCCAAATAATTCTACAAGAAAGCAACTCAAGTAATTGATAAATGGGAAGAATATGGATATCCCAGTGGGAATATCCAGCCCCGTCTCACCTTGCCTTATTGACATTCCTACTACAAAGTTTATAGGATATTACAAAAGTTTTTCTCAATTATAGCACTTACAACACTTTACCTTCCAAACTTAAAAAAACATAGCATCTGTTGTCTTGATCTATGAATCGTTAATTTAAAAGGTCCTTCCATTTAAATTTTTAATGAAAACTAACTCATGATACATTTTCTGGGTCTATTTTGGTGATTTCGCCTGTTTAAAATCTAATATGTGTTTAAAATTTAATTTTAGCTAAAATTCTTTTTACTCGAATACATTTATACCAATAAGCCATTAAAAACAGCCGTGAGAATAGATTAAAGAACCTAATTAATTTTGAGAAGATGATCAGTTTTCTGTGATTTTTTCCTGCATGATCTTCTTGCTTGAGATATCACACTTGATAACCATCCCTATTTCTATTTAGTGAACTTTAATGTTCTTGTAATTTTGCCTCCCGAATTTTGAAAACTATATACCCCTCAAATTTTTAACGGTTAGCAAGAATGTCCCTGAACTTTAAACCATTTACAAAGACACTCTTTCTGTCATATTTTGGTCGGGTAAGGGAAGCTTAGAAAAACTTTATTTTCGCCTGTATAAACTTCATATGTGTAACTTTATCCCCTAAATATTAAAAACTAGTACTAGCACCTTTTGAACTTTAATTATTAGGGAAAAAAAAATACTCGTTCAGTTATATTTTGTCCACTTAATACTAATGTGACGTAAGTTTAAATTATTAAAAATTAACTTGAACTAATATTTTTATCAATACAAAATAACTTTAAAAATATATTAATATTAATTAAAATAGCTTTCACTTTACATTTTCGCATTGCTAACCTACACCAACATTTTACCACAATTTCCCAAACATTAACTCCCTCCACAAGCAAATTTCTAAGGATTATCACAATTTCTGAGCGAATCAAAATACCGGTTAGGTCAACATTTTATATGCATTTGCAAAGCCATCTTCTAGAAAACAGAATATGGGATGGTCTAGTGGTTAGCCTCACATGCCACTCTAATTGGGTGAAAATCCCATATTTGTACAAATTATTAGAACATGAAAAAGTACCCATGTTTTCTTGGAGCATGAAATCTTCAAAAGGGGGAAAGTTGAGATTTTTAGCTATCAAATCTTTGATTAAGTCCTCTAACTATGAATCAAACGACCACGATCAAATGATTTCAAAGGCCTACAATCCATCTACGTGCGATATCATTTGAATCCCTACGAAACGCGCCCGGCATTCTCACCTTCCCTCACACGATTCCCCAACGTGGAGTGCAATCGCTCGATCAGTAGCAACGCACCACGAGGAATCACGAGCTGGAGTTGCCATTTCTGGCAACCTGGGGAACCATTGAGTCAAATGGTTTCTCAAGTCGCCACGCTCTCTGACATGACACTCCTAGAGCCGATTCTTATCAAATAAGCAGTGGATCTTACTGTTGAGGTCAAATTTTCGTATCACATCTCTCACCATCTACGTGTCAAATCAAATCAAGGAGATCAAAATAAGGGTCATTATAAGAGTTGTGGTTCTCAAGTCACGTAATATTTTATGTCCTCCTCTTTTCCTATTAAGAGAGAGAATCCATAGAGCATCTTAGGAACCTAAGGAGATTTGATTGTAGAAAACTATATCCTTCTCTAATTTATCTTTATGGATTCAAGTACGCTTCCGATTAATTTCTCTTAATGGTTTAACATGAGATTCTAGATTTGATGATATTTTACGTCAATTAAAGTTTTTTCCCAACAAGTGGTATCAGAACCACTCATGTTGAATCATTGAGATATATGTGTTGTTTTCAAATTTGGCAATTCCAAGCATTAATTATTGAACTTGAGAATTTTTGTGATTATTTTGGATTCAAGTTTACGACTTTTTATTTTTATTTTAATGCATGCATATATATATATATTATATATATATTCGGTTTTCAATTTGTTCCGATTCAATTTTGGGTATATATGTATATTAGATTGCATATTGTTTGGTTGTTGGATTCAGTAAACTTTTTTTGTTTTGTTTTGTTTTTGGATGAAAGTGTGTATATACACCAATATATACGAGTTTTACACCAATATATACGAGTTTTACACCAATATATACGAGTTTTCTTTTCTTTCCAATTCTTGGTTATTTTTTTTCCCCTAATTCAACAATTATCATAATCAAAGGTTTTCATTTTTTTTAATTCTGCATTAAAATTAAAAAAAAATAAAAAAAACTAATGATGGTGGATGCATCTACAAGTTTGAAGGAGAAGAAATAACTAGGGTTTTGAAGTTTGCTGGGGCTGAGCCCATAAGGTTTGGGGGCTAAAAAGTGGTCAAGTTGGGCTTTAAGCCCATTTTTTCTTTAGGTTGGTGGTTAAGGATCTAGGGCTGGATAGGATCCAGATTGGGTTGACTCGACCCGGTCAAGCTCCGACCCAGTCAACACAAACCCGTTGACCTTGATCATTGACTTTGACTATCCGGTTCGACAAAAAAAAAAATTTTGTATGATATTTTAAAATAAATTGATTGAAATTATATGTTACCAAAATAACCTCTATAATAAAAATTTGTTTATTTTGGAATATTAAGACGTGTATGTCTATTGTTTATGCGAATAATGATAGGCCCAAATAAGGTTGTTGTTTGGTCAAATAATAGGCATACCTGTGGTAATAGATATGTGACGATTATTAGGTTTTTTATATGAGCAATGAGTCGATCCAAAGAAATACTTATTGCTTGACAGGATTAATTGTCATAATTTGATTACTGCACGGATAGTACCACTTATAGTTGATATTTCTGTCCAGAGACTAAATGTCAATGTTGTACTAGGTATTTTGTGTTAAGGCCCCCATTATGTGAATTGTTTGATCATGTCATGTATGGATTTATTTTGAGTATTATTGCTTTGTGACATGATTATTGATTGTGAGTTTGTTATTTGTTTTGTTCTCAATTCAATTACTGGTTCTGCTTTAACAATATCTGCCAATATTAATTCCATTCTCATGCTTATTGGCACAAATTTCAAGAATTGGAAGAGAACGTTATGATTGTTCTCGGTTGCATGGATCTTGACCTTGCACTTTGGGAAGAACGGCCTGCACCTCTCAGTGAGAGAAGTTCCACTGATGACAAGGTGAACATGGAGAAGTGGGACCATTTTAGTCACATGAGTCTTATGATCATGAAACATTCCATTCCGGAAACCTTTAGGGGATCTATGTCTGAAGAGAAGAATGCTACAAAGTTCCTTGAGAAAATAGAACAGCGTTTTGTAAAAAACGAAAAGGTTGAAACAAATACCATTTTGGCTAACCTTATTTCAATGAAGTATAAAGGAAAATGCTATAAAGTTCCTTGAGAAAATAAAATAGCGTTTTGTAAAAAACAAAAAGGTTGAAACAAGTACCATTTTGGCTAACCTTATTTCAATGAAGTATAAAGGAAAATGGAACATAAGGGAGTACATCATGGAGATGTTCATATCGCTTCCAAACTAAAGGCACTAAAGTTAGAGCTATTTGAGGACTTGTTGGTGCATTTAGTTTTGATTTCTCTTCTTGCACAATACAATCAATGTAAATGAGTTACAATACTCAAAAGGACAATGGACTCTTAATGAGCTCATATCCCATTGTGTTTAAGAAAAGGAAGGCTGAAACAAGAAATAACTGAAAGTCCTAACTTAACATCAACCTCTAAGGACAAGAAAATGTAAAGAGGAAAAGAAGCTGCAACTGGGACATCACAGCATAAGGTGCAAAGAAACAGGATGAGGAGTTTACCTGATACTTTTGCTGTAGAAAACTGGACACAAGAAGAAGAATGTCCTAAGTACGCCAAGTGGAGTGTAAAGAAATGTATGCTTCTCACTTTGGTTTGTTCTGAAGTTAATTTAGCTTTTGTACCTAAATACACTTGGTGGATAGATTTTGGTGCTACTACTCACATAAGTGTGTCTATGCAGGGTTGCATGTGGAGCCGACAGCCAAGTGATGCTGAAAGATTCATCTATATGGGCGATGGCAAAACAATTGTAGTAAATGCTATAGGAACTTTTAGGTTATTTAAAGACTAGTCATTTTTTGAATTTGGAAGAGACTTATGTAGTATCGTTTTAGACGGAATTTGGTTTCAATTTCTATTTTGGATAAATTCGGTTATTCTTATTCATTTGGAATAATAAATTTAGTCTTTTTCAATATTCAAATCATATTGGTACCGGTTCTTTGTCTTTACATGATAACCTATTTTCGTTGGATACAATTGCCTCATTTAATGAAACCTTGCATACAAGTTCATGTGGTACAAAAAGAAAATTAACTGACAGGAATTCCGCCACACTATGGCACAATCATTTAGGCCATATCTCTAAACAGAGAATTCATATACTTGTGTCTGATGGAATTTTTGATCCCCTTATTTGACAGATTTCCAAGTTTGTATTGAGTGTATAAGGGGAAACAGGGAGGAAACACAAACATTAGAAATTAGGTGCCAACAGATGTTCTGTTGTCTTAGAATTGATCATACTGATATTTACAGACCATTCCTATAGCTTCTTGTAATGGTCAACAATATTTATTACGTTCATAGACGAATATTCAAGGTATGGGTACTTATATTTGATTCATATGAAGTCACAATCCCTGAATGTATTTAAGGCCTTCAAAACTGAAGTTGAAAATCAACTTGGCAAGAAAAGTAAAGCTGTCAAATCTGATCGTGGTGGTGAATATTATGGTAGTATGATGGATCCGATAAACAACGTCTAGGGCCTTTCGTGAAATTCCTAGAGGAATGTGATATCGTCCCGCAATCAAATGCCAAGCAAACCTAGCATGAATGATGTTGCTGAGAGATGAAATAGAACGCTTAAGGACATGGTAAGAAATATGATTATCATTCTTCTTTACTATATCCCTCTGGGGAGAAGCTCTAAAGACTGTAGCTATAGCCTCAACAGGGTTCCAGTTAAAGCGATAGCTAAAACCCCTTATGAACTGGATAGGCAAGAAACCTAGTATTAGGCATCTACACATTTGGGGTTGTCTAGCTGAGGCAAAGGCTTACAGGACAAATGAAAGAACTGGACTTAGAATGGTAAGCTGCTACTTTGTTGGGGGTACTCTGAACAGTCAAAGGGTTTCAAATTTTCGATCACACTACTAGGACATTTTTCGAGACGGGAAATACTAGATTTCTTGAGGGAAGTTGAGTTTGTGGG